>PVIU01012155.1:0-61279 GCA_004026605.1 Ondatra zibethicus
GCCGTTTCGATCACTGTGCTTCCCGAGTACCAAAAAAATATGGTGCTACCGTTACTGTCCGGGGTCATCTTTAAATAAGCTAGACAGATCCTGCTGCATTCTCTGTTTCTAATTTACATTGTTATGTAGCTTACTGCATGTGAAGAGCAAGTCAGCATGTGGTACCAAGTTCACATCTTCATAGGGCTACAACATGCACATTCTACTTAATGTAGCTCAAGCATCAGGGATACAGGATAACAGTTATGGGTGGAGACTTGGACAAGTTGTGTTCACATTAACTATGGGTTGAGAAATCTTATTAGGCAGGTACCTAGAGAGTTCTTCGGTTGGTACTGGAACATTGCATGCATGCACAGGTGATGTAGTATAGGATGGAGCTGAAGCAGCAGCTGGATGGAGAACGGTGGGTAGTCAGCTGTGGGGGGGGGGTGCCTTGTGCCAGGAGGGGCCGGTCTCAGCTTTCCACTGTGAGTCTCTGCTCTGTAAGAGAGGCCTGTTGGGCAACACTTTTGTTCTCATGACTTCGAAGTTTGGATACAACATCTAGAAAGGCCAAATCCTGCACTTCCTTGTACAGGGATTCTGGAAGAGAAAAGTAAGGTAAAGTTCACATTTCTGCTCCAAGGTTCTAATTGCACTATATAATCCACCCCAAACACACACCTGGCGATTTGACCAGATGGAGCGATAAAATGAGGAACAAGTCAGGAAAGACTCCAACAGTACCTAGTAAGGTCTTTTTTAGGAGTGCACTGCCATTTGTAAAGACTTACGTTAGGTTCTGCAGTCTAAAGGTGTTTAGGGTAATAAGATGTAATTAAACACAGCTCATTATATAACGCCAACATTTAGTAACTTAAATCTACAACTTAATCCCATCAGCAGTTCAAACAAAAAGCTAAATACTTAAAAATCTGTTAAATTTGTGATACGTGAAGTTTTTACTTCATATACTTAGAATAAATTCTGCGAAACTCACCTCCTTTTTAAATTTTTTTTCCTAGCCTGCCTTTTCTGACCTTTATGGCTCATTTAGTGTTAACATAAGAAAGGACAAGAGTCCCAGCATAACTGAGAACCTGCTATTAGGAAGAATGGGGCCCTGAATATGTTTAATATAATCAACACTCTGCAACTGGTGGTCTTTAAAGTTTTTTTTTTTTTTAATATGCATTTAAACCACAAGCTTATACCACAGGGCAAGTATTGTGGTTTGAGGACAGTGTGGTAGTTGACACTTCTTCAACCATGTGGGTCCCAAGAACTATGCTCACAGGCTTTGGTGGCAAGTACCTTTAACCATGGGGCCATCTCCTTGGTTCCTGGTATACTAATTTTGGTATGTCCAAAACCCACAACTAATCTTTAAGTAGAAACAGAAAGAAGAAATCCATCCTAAAGTCACATAGAATTTCTTTCCTCTTTCTTATTGAGACACAGTCTCTCTACAAAGCCCTGGATGTCCTGGAATTCACTATGCAGATCAGGCTCACAGAAATTCACCTGCCTCAGCCTTCTGAGTGCTGGGACTAAAGGCATGTGCAGCCATACCCGGGAAGTCATATAGAATCTTAAATAGACCTCAAGTTTACAAAATTATCTTGAAAAAGAACAAACCAGAAGTGTCTCCTATTTCTTGACTTTAATTCAGTCTGTTACAGAGACAGACACAGACCAAAAGAATAGAAAGAGATCAGAAATCCTCACATTTGATTTGATAAGGGGATCAAGACCGGTCAGGAAAGGGCAAAGTTTTTCAACAATGGTGACGAGGAAACTGGATTGTTATATGTAAAAGATGAAGTTGATGCCTGTCCTATACACAAACTCACAATGGAGCAATAATCTCAAACTTAGATTTTATTCTTGGATATAGCAACAAAAAGAAAAATGAACCAATGGGATTTCATCAAAATAAAAAGCTTTTATCCATCAAGGAGCATTATCAACAGAGGTAAAAGATAACCAATGGAATGGGGAGTATTTATAAGTCACATATCTGACAAAGGGTTAATGTCAGAACATATGAAGGAACCATACAAATCAACTTCCAGTGTGCACATGAAAAGGTTCCCAGCATCACTGATGACTAGAGAGGCAAATCAAAACAAAAAAATCATATTAACTGAGTGGTGATAATAAAAAAAACAGGGTTAGTTGAGAGGCTGAAAACTGGAAACCATACGCATTACTGGCAGAAATGTTGCACAGTCAAGGTCCTTTGGAAAACAGGACCGCAACCCTCAAAATATGCAACAGGTTTATCCTACGATCCTACATTTCCATTTCTTTGTATATACCCCAAAGAGCCAAAAGCAGGGACTGAAGAGTGACTGTTATACCAGTGTTAAGTGGCATTATTCCTCTAAAACGCAGGGTAGAAATAAGACAAATGCCCATCAAGGAGAGAATAAAATGTCATATACACACAATTGAACGTCACTTAACATTTAGAACAAATATTTCATTATTCAATTTATATGATGTGCTAATAATAATAATAATAATAATAAAGCAGCCAAAGGCAAACAGATAGGGACAGCTGGGGAATTACTGTTTGATGGATACAAGATCAGTTAGGCTAAAATAGTCTGGAGATTGGTGGTGGTGGTCAAGAGGCAAAGTGACTATACTTACTGCCATTAAACACTGAGAAATAGTTAGTGTGGTAAAACTTTGCTTACATATTTTATTATAATTAAACTATCTCACATATTTTATTATAATTAAACTATCTCAACAGAAAGCTATGAATATGCTTGAATCAACTGGAAAAAACATCTCAGGAAGAAGCAGAAAACAAAAAGCAGCCAAGAGGAATTTCAGCACTGAAGTAACTTTCAGAAAACTGGAACAAAATTTGACACATTTAATACTGGAATAAAAGGATCTGAGGGAAAAACTGCTAAACTTTAAGATGAGACAACATAACTTACAATGAACAATAGATGAAAAATGAAATAGAAGAAAAAAGATAAAGCACTAGGAACCTATAGGAATATAACCAAAGATCTCACATTTGTGCCACTGGAGACCTTGAGCAAGAAGAAAAACAGGACAGACCTTTAAAAAGAGTCTCAAGAAATAATAGTTAAAGATCCCCCCACTCCAATTTAGTAAAAGACATGAGCCCATAGAGATTCTAGAAGCTGAACAAACTTCAAACTTGTTAAACTCAAATCTGTGCCTCAAGACACATTTTACAACTTAAAAGATTGAAAGAGAAACATTGCATAGAGGGAACAGATAGAGCACAGCAGGTTTCTCATTAGAATCTGGAAAGGAGCACATCTTTCATGTATAGACAGAACGAACAAAGAATTGGCTGACTGCAGAAATTTGTGTGTGTGTGTGAATGAAGGGGTTAATAAACATTCTTAAATGAAGGGAAACTGGATTTGTTGCTACAAGATAACTTAGAATGTCTGGGATTAGTTATCTAAATGGAAAAGGAGTAATTTTCCTTTATTAAATATAAGTGGTGTAAATAAAATAATTAAAAGCACTGGCAGAATGGATTATAAAACGACTCAAGTAAAGACTAACTACCAGGTACTTCAAACTTATCAACACTGTAGACCGAAACTAAGTAGAAAAAAAAAAAAAGGAAAACGCTACTCAAAAGTAAGTAGGAGTAGCTAGCTATGTTAACGCCACAGAAAGGAGACTTCAGAGCAAGAACATTAGTAGAGACCAACAGGGACATTACATGGCCACTGAATTTTACTCCACCAGGAAACTGCAGGAGCCCTAAGGTCATGTGTACCTACCAACACTGTTTACAGCATTATATGAAAAAACTGATAGAGACAGATTTATATTATGGGGAAGAGGGCTTCCGTACTCTTCTGTCAACTGACAACACTCAGGAAATCAGCAAGAATATAGTAAACACCACCATACAGAATTTAACTGATATCTGTAAAACATTCCACTCAGTTACAGTGAATGAACATACATCCAAGTATCCATGGTACATATACTGATATGTACCAACGAGTTCTTGAATACAGTCTTTAGTTAATACTATAACAATAAAACCAGAACTTGTTCTTTACATAAAAATCTATTTTGGCATTAATAAACATAAACTGATTTTTGCTGTATTTGCTGTATGACACTATTTTAGAAGAATCCTTTGGGAACACTTTCAGTTTAGAGGTACTCGTGGGAGCTGGATAGATGGCTCTGCTGCAGAAGCACGGATGTGTGCTCTTATAGTGTGCCTCCCACTCGGGCAGCTCACAACTGCCTGCAATCAGCTTCAGGAGATCTGACACCCTATTCTGCCGTGAGGGCAAGTTCTTGTATTCTCTTAAAAAATTAACGTCTACTGCTTTTTAAACACCGTCACCGCTTACTATGACTACACATGTAATATTCGATGGAAGGCATATCCTGGTATCAAATGACAGAAGAAATACATACCAGATCCCATGAGAGCACAGATCAGGACCATGGAGTTATATTTGATTTCTGGGGCACTTCTCTCATCTGCTAGCAGTCGGTGGAGAATCTGTACAAGCTTAGCACTTTCAAGATCTTTCTCAGCAGGACCTACAATAGGAAACAAAGTCTGTCATAGCCACTGTGGATGGCGGTAGTGTCATCAGGCTAAATACTGCTTCCCCTTCTACACACTACTTACAGAGAACTTCCCAAAAGGGAGCAGTGGAAATCTCTATGAAAAGACCACAGAGCTGCTTAAACAAAAAAAAAAAAAAAAAAAAAAAACAAAACCAAAAAGTTTAAAAAACAAAGCCAAAACTTTTAGCTTTTTTTTCTATATTAAAAAACATTCATTGTTGCTTACTATCCTGTGGTGTGTGTTTTCACCAGAAAAATCAACATCAGAAAGGACAAGACAAAGCAGAAAAAAAAAAAAAGAAAAATACATTCAGACATACATAAAGAAAAAAGAAACATGACAAAAACTCCCAACAAGTCTAGGATACATTCAAGAAATCAAACCTAAGAACCCGCAGCAGGAGGAGCAGAGTCTAATGAAACAACTTAACCAGAGAAGACCCTCTGCATGACACATCACAGGCAAGATGTCAAAAATATAAAGAAACAACATTACCAAAACATTAGCATTCTTAAGAACCAGGCAAGCATGGAACAACATAGTTCAAGCCCTGAAAGTAAATGACTAACACCAAAATTACTATATCAAAAAAACTGTTTCTTAAAACTCATGGAGAAATAAGGACAGATCAAGACAAACTCAAATGAAGGCAATTCATGCCAAGCAAGCCAGCACTATACAAGATTCTTAAAAGAGGATGTGCAGAGAAAGAAGACAGCATCATTGTGGACATACAGGAAAGTAAACATTCTATGAAAGGAATAGATGAACAGAGACAAAGGGGGGTGGGGGACTGATCACACCCAACACAGAAAATTGTTAATACCAACAGAAGGAAGATAATCCAACCAGCTGGAACATCACTCAACACTACCACAGGAAACAGAAATCTCTTCTAAATAATACCTTTAAACGCAAATGACCTCAATCTGCCAATTAAAAGATGCAGACTGAGTGGATTAAAAAAGATGATTTTTGTCGCCGAGGAACACAGGTAAGACGTATAAACACAGAGTCAAAGGATGCATAAATCTACTAAACAAACAGCTGTAAGCAAGCTGGTACAACTGACAAGAGTTAGGATTAGTCCTCTGGATGGTAAGGGAGCTACGGGAAAGGGAACCCTGGGTGGATAGTTTCTCATAGCATGTCCTAAAATAGTGCAGATAGTGTCTACTTCCTGCTCCTTCTTTCTTGAATTAGCAGGCTTGTTTGCTTCAGGCATGTGCAGTTGGACACAGTCTGTGTACTAATCAGCCCTTCTTTTGTCTTTGAGTAAGCCAACTGGGAGGCTACCTAGGAAAAGTTTACCCTCTCTGACAGATATTCAACCAAATAGAACCCAGACCTCCACTGGAGAAATGTGGATTCCAGTCCTATCTCTCCCTCATAGGAGTCTGCTTTCTCTCTTGCTTTCACTTTAAATAAGCCCAACTTTCTTTCCTGCCTTTTAATCCTTTGATTGGCAGAAAAAACAAACTCATCCATGCATTCTAGTTAAGTAGACTTGAGCTCCAAACTAGTCAGGAGGGAAAGTGGACCGTAGTTCATCAAGACAGATATAATCTGGGAACCAAATTTTGGGGCTTCAAATCCCAACAAAGGCACAAACGATCACTCAGGTCTGACACAGTCATATCGGGATTTCAACAGTCCATGTTCCTGGTAAGACAGCTTTGCCAAACCAGCAAAGAAACCTCGAGCTAAATTATGCAACAGACCAACTGGAGATTCCATCTAGCCAATAAGGAATATGCACACATTTTCCTTAGTAGCATATGGAATCTTCTAAATATGCTCATGTTATAGGTCACAAAACAAGCCTGAACAGAAAAAAGCGCTAAAAGCAAAAACAACAAAAAGTCTGAAATAATTCCTACAGTAAGCAAAATCAGAAATCAATAGCAAGAGAAACATCAGAAACTACAGAAATACTTGTATGCTAAAAAATGTACACTAAACTATTAAATGAACAGTGGTCATTGAAGGAAAACATGAAATTCCTAAAAGTCTCATGAAAATAACAGTACTACCTCTTATCACAACATCTGGGATACAGTGAAGGTGTATTAAAACGAAAAGGTTATAAACACGCTCGTGCACACATGCACAATATTGGGATTTCACAGTTCTAGCAAACCAAAGAAGTCACCAAACCTAACACATGGAGAGGTTTAATAAATACTAGGGAAGAAGCTAATGAAAAACACCAGAAAGAAAATGCATGTAATTAAAGAGCTGGCCCCCTAAATAAGACAAACAACATCTCCCCCAACACAAGATGTTCAATAAATCCTTAGCCAGGCTAAAGGCAAAGACCCAGATGAATAGGATTGACGATGAAAGGGGGCTGTTACAACACAAGCCAATGGAACCCCAAAGACCACTGGGGGACTCTGAAAACTTAGATTCCAAAAGCTGAAAATCCTAGACAAAACGCATTGACTTCTAACCCATGTGACTTACTGAATGAAGCTGTTCAACCCATAACAAGTAATAAAGAGACACAGCCTGGTTCATTGTTGAATTCTACCAGGCTTCTAAGAAGACCTAATATCAGTACTTCTCAGACTAGGTAGGATAGCCTTGATACCCAAACTAGATAAAAATGTAAGAAAAATACAGGCTAATTTCTCTGGTAAACACACAACCAGAATGCCTCAAAAAGTGTTTGCACGCCAAATCCTAGAATACATTAAGATGGTTATGAACCATAGATAATTTGGTTTCGTTTCAGGGTTTCAAGGCTTGTTCAACATATAAAAACCAATAAATAGAGCATAGAAAAGGTTTTCAGGACATCACGATAGACAAAGAAAGAGCATCTGAGACAGTTAAACATCCCTTCGTGAAAAAAGTACTAAAGAAATTAGAAACAGAGAGACATACCTTAACATGCTATAGGCCAAATGCTAGAGGCATAGCTAAATTATATACTAACTTCGGAAAAGAGCAGAGCTTTCCTGCTAAAATCCAGAACACGATAAGGCTCACTCTCTCAACTCTTGTTTAATATAGAGCTCCAAGTCTTAGCTATAGCAATAAGAGAAAGAGATAAAAGGTGACACAAATAGGAAAGGAAGAAACCAAATTATCCCTATTTGCAAAAAAAACCATGATTCTACATTTAAAAGACCCTACGGGCAGGGTGTGCTGTAAAGCAGTTTTGGGTCTTAGCCAAAAGTTAGGTGGCTCTGATACACCATCCCTGGCTACAGTTATCAGAGTCTGGTTCTATTTGTGTCTTGGCTTCTCAAAGAGAATTCTGCCCACATGGACGCTTATATACTACACAGCCACCAATAAGCAGAGACAGAAGCTAACAGTTTAATTTTGCTTTGTGGGAAATATTGAACACAGACATACAAAAGACAGAGGTGAGAGTTTAGATGAAGGAAGTACTGTAATGTAATAGAAAAACATTTATAGAGGTTATTAAAGGGGAGAATCAGAAGAAACGGAGGGCATAGAAAGTCAGGGTCAATAAGACCACCCCCTATCCCCCTCTCTCCTCTCTTCTCTGTCCTCCCCAACTTGACCCAGGACCAGGGCTTGAAATCCTAGCAAGCCCTGAGCTTGCCCCAGAGTCAGGCTGCAGAATCCCACCAATCCCTGAGATCCCTGATCATGAATACTACCAATCCTGAAGCTTGCCACAGAATCAGGCTACAAAACCCCAGCAATCCCAAGCCATCCTCCGCATAAGAAACCCTATATAAACTCTGTACCCTGTTCAGTTTGCTGCTGCTTCCTACCCTAGTAGAGGAAGCCATCCTCTTGGATTTTTTCCTCCCAATTTGTTGTGGGCTGTGACAGTCTAGTAGAACCCAGCTGTAACAACTTTCACCAGTCTTGGAGCAGAGCTCTAACACTTTTGTAACAGTATCCCCTAGCAAAGCAGAGTTGTTACATTCCTCTGGATCTGAACAGAGCTGTAACAATTTTGCTGGTGGACCCCCTCCCCCCATTGGGCACATTGTTACACTTGCATTAGGAAACCTCCCTGGAGCAGAGCTGTAAACTGACTTTGTGTTGTTCCTTGGCTAGGATACCTTTCCATCCAAAATGCAATGCTTACATAAACAAGGTGGGCCTTAAACTCACTATGTAGCAAGGATGATGTTGAACTTCTGATCTTCCTATCTAATACCTTGGGAATGTTGGGATTTATAGATACGTACCACCGGGCATATGGGGACTGAACTCAGGACACTGTTCATGCTAGGCAAGTACTCTGTCAACTGAGCTTTATACCTTAGTTTCAGATTCTTCTTCCTGTGATATTCCAGATTTCATTTCAATTATTATAAAGCCCACTGAAAATGTTTTATGTATCATCTAAGTAAAATATGACTTAAAAATTAAGCCCTAAAGTGCTGATCTAAAAATGTTATACAAAGCCTAGCCACAGGAAACACCTGTGACAGCAACTTCCATATGATTTCCATATATTCAGATTTAAGTAGACACTAGCAAAATACTTCTACAGCCAACGTTCTATTTGATTTCAATTCCACTCCTGTGCTTCCTTTCATCCAAGATAAAAATAGTAAAAAATAAGTTTGTCAGAGAGGTACTTACCCAATTCTAAAGCTGCTATTAGTGCCAAAGCAACAAGAGCTTCATTCTGCATTATTACATGTTCACTAGTTGCCATGGTAACCAGATGCTTGATGCCACCACTCTGTACAATGGTTTTAATTACATCCTACAATAAATAAATATCACAGAATTATAAACTTTAATTCTACACATAAAGAGATGGCATTACAATCAGTCAGCTCATTGCTGAGTGGTTACCTGACAATGTCCTGCATGAATCATTACATTTTAACCATACTTTTTTTTTCTTCACAGAAAAGGAAAAGCTTTTAGCTTTAAATAATTTCATCAAAAATGACAACTTAAATTGCCTAAGTGAAAAAGACCATTGCATTTCTTATCAAGGAACAGAAAGGCCTAGAAGCTACAGAAACTAAAATAAAAGTGCCATTTCCCCAAATGTATGTATATCAGGATCAACAGAAAAGAACTAAAATTTGGAATTAAAAAAAGCTTTGCTTTAAAAATGTTTATGATAGTGCCAGGCAGATATTCTCTAGATACTCTGGATAAGGGTACTTTTTTTTTAAATAAAAAAAATTTAAAATTATCTTTTACCCTTTTGTTTGATTTGACAAATTTGAGAACATTAAATGTCAAAAGACTGAGAGCAGGAGAAATAGCCTTCCCCAGAGAAGAGCACACCAAAACCAGTCAGTCTTGAAACACACACACATACACACATGTTAGTGAGAAATGAGGACATGAATTTGGGGGACAGAGGGTACAGGGGCGGGTCTGGAGGGAAGAAAGGGAATGGAGAGACTGTACTTGCAAAAAAAAAAATAGCACATGAACACACAAAGACACACACAAAACAAACACACAGAATTTCAGCCACAATTATTCTGGTTCCCCTTTCTCAAACTCTAAGGGAGAGGAGGGAGGGAGCTCCAGACTGGAGAAGTCCGAGTACCAACACTGACTTTGACAAAGCAAACTTTGACAAAGCCTGTCTTTGTCAAATGATTTCATCTGTGACATGATTTATCTTTCATGTTTCTGTAGTAACTATAAAGTTATATTAAAAAGGACAAATAAGAACATGACAAAAAGTCAGGTGCAATCAGTAGTCAAATTTATTCTTAGCAACTATTTTGTCTTTATTGTGTGACAAATTTTGTCTTTTATAACTCTTATGCTAACTGATTTTGTAGGAAATCACAATTTCAAAATAATTTACTTTCTGTTGGTTTCAATGATGTACAAATCTAATTATGAGTATTTTTCTAATTCTCTAAATTATTTAAAATATAGTTTCTTTTGCTTCTATCTTATATAAAATTTTAAATCAACTATTTGTAGAAATATCATGGCTCTGAGCCCTGTGATAACATTCCACATTAGGGTCACCTAAGAATTGCATTTTTATGGGCAGTTGTGCTCTAGAAGCTAGAAGTCTTTTCCCTTTACCCTCTTTTAAAATTGTATTTATTATTTATTGTGTTTGTCCATGTCAGTGCCAAGTGTGCTTAGAGAGGTCTCAGAGAACACCTCTTGGGAATTCTCTCCTGCCACCTTATGGGATCCTTAGATCAAACTCGTGGAATCAGGCCCACCCATAAGACCCATTTCCCACTAAACTGCCTCACCTGCCCCAGAGAATCAATCGATACTTAAAGCCTTTTCTTTCTCATTATTGCCTACTTGGTATAAAGTCCTTCACTGGAACTTTCATAGGAGCTTCCTGAGGAAAGACCAGAAAACATGAATACAAGCATGCAGTTCCCTGAGGAAGGCCTCTGGACTGTCATTTTGTCTTTTTCTTCTTTAAATGTTAAATCTTAAGATACAATTCAGGATGGCTCTCAAAGGAATACAACGTTTCACAGGTATGACCACACAGGTCAGCGCAAACATGCATGTACTCTGGGTTGAACAGGGCCCAGCCAGTCAAAGAACTATTAGGAATAGCATTAGTAGACAGTACTATGGGAACAGATCAATATGTTCAAAGCATAAAACTTCACGTTCAACTAGACAAGACAAATTTGAAAACAGAATAATGCCGCTCAACCTGAGAACCTATAAAATCCTCAGAGAATTTCATGGCTTCCTCCTAATCATCTTCTTGGTCAGAGATGTCTTGATTATTCCTGGGCCATATTTATCATTCAATTACTGAATACCTCAAATTCAAGAGGTTTACTTAATTACGGAATGCCTCAAATTCAAGCATATGGTGCGAAATCTACAATGCTGGCTTCCACAAGGACGGCTCTAATGCTCGACAGCGTACGGCCTTCCCTGGAACTTACTTTTGATTTACTATGCCGTATGAGGGCCGAGAGCAGTCGGTTTGACTCTCCCATCACGCCAGCATGATCTTTGGCTTCACACCACTCAACCAAACGCTCCACCAATTTAGCATTCTTTCCCAGTTGTTCAGCAGCTTCTGCTACAGAAAACAAGGCAAACGAAAACCAGACTAAATCACTGATAGGCAGGAGAGCAGGTGCAACATGGAAAATTATAGGTCTAAAAAAACCAGCGCAACCATTTTATAAAAGCAAGGGCTACAAATGCTCCTTGCCTGATGGGCTATTTAGCTTATTCAGTAACGTTACAGACTTTCACATAAACATAAAAACAAGTAACTTCACATTCCTGGTTAAGCCTAACAGTCAGTGCTCTGGCTGACTGTAACAAATGGGGTTCAAAAGGACTCCAAACAACCAAGACAAAGAAGGATTAAGAATTAGAAAGCATTTAAGAACAATAGAGTTCACTCCTAGAAGTGGTCTTTATTATTTTTTTCAAATACAAAAATACAAACTAATTAAAAATGTTGACCATTGCTGTACTAAAACATGGTTTTCAAGACAGGCAAACATGGGTATGAAATGTCTAAGGCAAAGTAGTAAGACATTAATAGACAGAAGACTTAATTAGGTATTAATAATAATATACAACATGATTGTTACTCAAAATTATTCGGTATAAGAATTAAACCTAAAATCAATCTCTTTTAAACTTTTGTTTTCTATTTACTTTTCAATTCCATAATTCTGACAGCTAGAAACTTAAGTCTCTTTTAAGCACATGTGCCAAGAATGTGGCATCTTACCTTGTGCATCTATCAACATTCTTAGCGTCCCCAGGAGTTTGAACTGAACTGGGGGCATTTCAGATTTAAGGAATTTCAAAACTGTCTCTGTGACCCCGGCTGATAACATCTTTGCTTTATTTACAACTAGAAAGAAAAAGAGACTATGGTTAAAATGGTGATAACAGTCTCAATAAACATTCAATTCAACACGTATCTAGCACTTCCTAGTTTTAAGACTCTGTTTTATATTTCTCTACTTAGAAATGTGAAGAGTGAGGTGGTTGGGCATGTCGGTGTATGCCAGCAGTAAGGGCATGAAATGGCGAGGCAGGAGGCTCAGGAGTTCGAGGTCCACAGACACTACATGACAAAATTGAGACCAGCCTGGGATACAATCTACCTCAACACCTGCTGCCCAAGGGGGGGGGGGAGGACAAATAAATGGTAAGATTTGGTAGATGTACGTATCCTGCTTATGGGAACATAACAAACAAAAATCATACTAGTTTTTAAAACCTAATTTTAAAGCACTGAGTTAGAAAATGTATAAAGAAAATCTGAAAATGTTACATCTTACGAAGTACCCTTCAGTGTTTTTCTTTATCACTGTACTAATATAAATGTGAGACACTATTAAATATTATCAATATGCTACACAAATCAAATACATATGGATTGGATCTTCATGTTACTTTACTATTTTATTCTGTCAGAAATTTAATTTTAGGAAGTAGAATAAAAGAATTAACCTTAAAAATATCAATGTCATTTTCTCTAAAAGTGTCATTCTACAGTTCAAAACTGTTAACACAAAGATTTACAAAAACTATATATCTGCCCATAGGATGAAAGAAAACAAAAAGGACCCCACTTCCTGACAAAACTATTCTTTAGGGGACCCTGTTCACTGATGTCACGTCTTACTCCACCTGAAGATGCCTAAGAAAGCGTAGCCATGCAGTATAATGGAAAGCAAAGAGCTCATAAAGTTGATCTGTTCATTTAGTTATCTCAAGAGATCAGTTGTGTATTGTCTCAGAAAACAGACTTAACTAATTTCTCAGTTAGGAAAAGGTGAGTAATCTCAAGACTCTTTCTAGCCCCTCCCCCAACCCTTCTGAAACCGTGTCTCACCATGTAGCCCTGGCAGGCCTGGAACTCACTACTTCTATGAGATTGGCCACTAACAACCATTGTGCCTCCCAAGTGCTGGGATTAAAGGCATGTGCCCCAACAGCGGGCTCTCCCCAATTCGCTGACAGGGAGATCCATAGACCACGTGGCTGCTTTCTCTTACCCGGAATGGCTAGATTCCTGAGGGCACTCAGTGCTGCGTGCTGCACGGTCACGTTCCCATCTTCTCCATGTCTGTCCAGCAAGTCCATGAGCTTTTCTACAATTCCATTGTCTACCATATGGATACAGTTCCCATCTATACAAAACAAAGGCGCAGTTCCTCCTTTAGAAAAAATGTGGTTAAGTCTCTTATGGCATTAAATCATTTAAACTCTCCACCCATCTACATCAAAACCTAATATTCTGCCAGTCTTAGATAACTAAAGAGTTCTAAAGAGAAGGGAGGAGAAAACAAGTCAGCCATGATAGTCTATAGATTGAACTTTTCTGAAGCAAGACCTCAAAGTCTGAAATGTTCTAAAAGTTTCGGTACAGACATGAATCTGTAAGCAGAAACTCTATAACTGAATTGCTGTGATCGGCCAACAATTAGGACAGACTAAAAATATCATCTAATGTGATCAGTCAACGATTAGGAAAGACTAAAAATATCACCTAAAACTATTCTTACATTATACACAAAGTGTAAAAGAAACAGATAAATATCATTAAAATACAAATAATATGCCACTATACAAAATAACACGACTGTGAAAGACACATATCCCCATCAGATATATATGCTCAAGTTCACTAAATCAGAAGTGCAAAGTATTCAAATCCAATACATGATCACTGATCTTTCAATCTCAGAGTGCAGATGACTATAGAAAATGTGTCACTTGTTAGAAGTCAGGACAAATATTCCAGAGTGCAGACGACTATATGAAATGTGTCATTTGTTAGAAGTCAGGACAAATATTCCAGAGTGCAGATGACTATATGAAATGTGTCATTTGTTAGAAGTCAGGACAAATATTCCAGTCTTCTAAAAGATTAAGGAAACAACAAACAAGTATTAATGGACTGTCATGGGATCCGCAAGGTTACGCAGCAGAACAGTTGACATTTAGAAGGCCAGCACACCAGAGATTTACATATCTGATGGAGGTTAAATTCATGAAGGCACGGCCTGTGAAAATGAAAAACACTGCCTTTTGAATAGCTGGCTGTCTCTAAGGGCACATTCTCTTGTGTGATAACATGCTCCCCTCCTAATTCAGCTTTGGGACTCTTAAGCACTATGTTACTCTCATGTCACACACAATTTTCCTGTGTTCTATTAGGATGACTTTTCCCCCAAACTGTGTATTCTGGAAAATAAGACAGTCAAACCTTTTGTCCCACACTTAATTAAAACAACTTAGAAGCCTGTTCTCTATAATTAACTCCCTGACAGGATGAGTTGGCCAGACAGAAGTCCGTAGGGAGAGATCAAAGGAGGGCTTTCACAGAGCAGAACTGCAGGTGTCTGGCCTTGTGAGATCGAAGTCCTTCAAAGATTTATGATGAATTAGGGTGGTGTTGCAGGTGTCTGTCCCTTGTTATATCAGAATCTTTCAAGAGATCAATAGCACCTAACTGACTAGCCATGTAGAGAGATTAATCACACTAAAGAAATGTAAAATAATGCCTGTATTCTTTGACTTTTCTTTAGATCTCTCAATGGTTTAGTTTTCTCCCTTTGTAACCTGTAGTGGCCCCTCTAAGAGACAGTGGGAACCACCACACAGCTACAGCTGTGGTTGGCTACAACTAGCTGATAAGTTTTGCTACATTTCTTTAAAGAATGCCTGCATCCCTGAGAATTTTCCTTTTAGTTTTTTTATTACTAACAAGTTAATGAGTAGATACACACACACACACACACACACACACACACACACACACACACACACGCGCGCGCGCGCGCGCTTGCGCTTGGGGATTAGTAACAGCAGAAGAAATGAGATTGGAAAGAAGATAGGAAGAGTAAAGATTTTGAAAGAAGAAAGAATGCAGGAAAATGAAAAAGTAGAAAAAAGAATGTAGAGTAATTAAAATAAGAATGAATTAAAACAGAGATTTGTAACAAAGAATTGGAATTGGAATTAAAATTGAGACAGAATTAGAGCTAAGAAATTATAGACAATTAAGGCAAGAAAATTAGAATTAAAGCAGAACAATCAAGAGGCAAGACTGGAGCTGTGAACATGTGAGTCTTCTCAGATTAGAGATGTCCTAAGATCCCTTTGGCTATGCTGAGGCCACCTGACCGAACCCGGGGAGAAAATCAGCAGCTCTGCACTTTCCTGGCTTTCAACAGGACTGTACACTTTTAGAATACGAGATAGAAAAGCTGAAACTTAAAAGTTCTAGAACACTTTATTACAAGGAATAACTAATATGCATACCATTCCTGGCAAAATTTGCAATTGCTAATGCCCCAGCAAGCTGCAGCTGGTGGTTATTCGATGGGATCCAGGAAAGGACCCTTTGGAACACACTGCCCTTCCCTCCTTCAAAAAGTTTCTGCATGGATTCATCTGGAGGGAAAGGAAACAAATAGTTAAATAAGGTAAACATAACTAGGAGTAACAAACCCATGTACATTCCAAGTGGATATCTACCTAGGAAACTAGACACCTCACAAAACATTAAGTTCATAAGAGAAAAAAATCTTGTAATAGGTTATTAGTAGAAATTAGACACTAAAAGTTATAAATTGTGTAGCTCGATTTCCAAGGACCACCCAGCTCTTAGTACTCTGGTGTCATAACTGTCTGTTCCATATGACAGGTCTTCAAACTCTGGAATATAGCCAAGACTTAACTTTTTCTTCAATTTATCTCTTGTTCTTTTCACAGTATGTATAAGGTTTCAAACCAACTGCAGCAACAATAAGTGGGATAAATAAGAAGATGCCCAGTGCCATGCTCACAAAAGGCACAATAGGTCTAAAAACATCTGATGACCATGTTCTTTGATTACAGACGTTAAAACTCACCTCCAAGAAGTAACAAAACCATCAGGTCGGATGCAGTTTTAAGCTCAGCAATGTCGTCCTCTTTGTCACTATCCACCTTCTGTTGAACAATCTCTAGTAGACACTCTACCAACCCTGCTTCAACCAGCTGCAGTTTAATAGCATCTGAGGAGCAATGCAAACAGATCGTAAGTTTTGATGACACAGGGCCTCCAGTATACGTGACCTGTCATGGAGAATTTTAGCCAGTGCATTTTAAGTTAACGCACGACTTAGTTATGATACAAAACAAAACACTTAACACTTTGAATACTTGGGTCTTAGGATGAAGTACTCGATGGTCCAGCTTGATTACACAAAACTTACTTCATTTTTCTATTTAAAATTATTTATCCTCTCAAATGTCTTACAGTACCCCAAGCACACCATGTCTCTTGTAGCTCTGACAATAACCATTATCACTATTCATTTAGATATTATGATTATGTTAAAAGGCAACAGTATATTATACACACATGTCCATAATATACATATGTATTTGTTATGTGAAGTTAAAATATACCTATTACTGGCTTTGAATAAAAAGCTATAAAAATTATGGAACTATTAGAAAATCTGAACCTATACACAAGTATACTTCGTTTGGTATTTTCACAGATGGAGTTTTTCTAGTGTGGTTTATAACTTGAGCTTCAAGTTTTCATGAACGTAAACTGTTTATTGGAACACAGGCACATGGTGGTTCCTTGCACTAAATTCTATTTCCATATGTCTTTAAAATGTTTCTAATACAGTTGAAAGGAAAAAGAAAAGTTCTCTCATGGCAAATTGATAAAGTTTGTATTTCAGAAAGATGAATAATAGTTTCATTTCAAAAAAAACCTGACTACTATAATACCACTGTGTTCTTGAGGCTTTTATGTTTGTAGCCATATCTCTCTTCTCTTTGTAAAACATTTAAGTTTACATTCTGGTGTTTCAGTTGGATTTTATTTGAGTCACTGGTTTCCATAGACTGTATGGGTGTCACATACAGCAATGACAGTTCTAGTGTGTCACGTGGAAGGAGGAGCTTAAAATACACATATGCTTAATGTTTATTCTTTTAGGTAACTTCAGCATGGAAATTATAAACTATTTTTTATTATCACCAGGATTATTAATTTTAGTTTGAATATCTTTGAGTACACAAAGTACTTTTTTTAAAAATGCACCTGTACTGGGCCATACTTAAAGTAGTATGTTTCCTTGGTTACAGACTACATACACATGTGCAGAAACTAGATTGAAAACTATAATGAAAAAAGTCTTAGAAATGCTACAGCCTTAAACCACACAGATAAAGTGACAATTACTCTTCTCCTATAGCAAGAGAAAGAAATCATAAAGAGGATGCAAATAATTAATACAGAAACAAGTTTTCAAAGGTTTGTCCATCTGTCCCCTGTGCACAGCCATTCAACAGAATTTAGGGGCATGAGAAAGCAAGCAGTAAAGGAAAACCCTGTCCTGTTGAACTCTGTAAGGAGGAACAGTGATTCCTTGGTAGAAGACTTGAAGATAAGGGTAACATTTTCATTCTGTAGAACCACCTAATGAGATGAAAAATAAGCTTCTCTCTGAAGAATGAGATTTAAGGCATTTAGGACACGTAAAATGTGCAGGATGAAGGTGACAGATCTTATAGTCTGACTGTAACCACAGATTTAATGATCTCAAACTGCCTTAGTGAAGAGCAGTCAGACATTATGGCAAAGTAGACTTTCTAGCACGATTACCAACCCCATTTTACACAAGGACTATGTTTATCACGTGTTTGTATGGTATGTATGAACGTATAAGGTGGATCACATATGTGTACATATTAAATAGCCTGCAGTACATCATGTAAATAAAGGCAGGTTGTTTGGGTTCATGTTTTTGTCAGCCACACTGGGGTGGGGTACCATCACCAGGGAGCTTTTGCCCACACTGGGGTGGGGTACCATCACCAAGGAGCTTTTGCCCAGTTAGGGCCCCCTTAGTTAATTGTCTCTGGACCCTGACATACACACACGTGCGCATGTGCACACACACAGAGTTTTAATCCTAGGAGCTTCTCAACCCGGGTCAACCAATCTGTCAATCAAGATTCTCTATCACATAACCTTTATTTACATGCAGAAAACACACACATAAACATAAGCAACTGTGAAAAAGACAATTACTCAGACCAATAAACTGTCATCAATCTAAGAAACCCCTTCACACACTTCTCATTCTGATCCCAAGGCCCTCCCTTTGTATCTCTCACGCCAATGCCCTGGGTGTTACGATAAATCATCTCCATACTGTATTATCTCACCAAAGGAATAACCATTCCTAAAAACAAGTTTAGTGTTGTCTTTTTATTACTATTTATATGTGTGTGCTGGGGACTGAGCACTGGGCCACATGCATTCTAGGCTACTGAGCTACATCAGCCCTGACTTACTTTTCATTTAACTTTATATAACTGAAATATGTCTTTCTCAGTTTTTGCATTTTACTTTAAAATAAAAAAGGGATTACTTGTTTTGTGTATGTGTGGCTAGGGGGACATGGGATGGAGGGGGGGATGCACGCCCATGGAGAAACAGAGGACAGCTTGCAGAAACTGGTTCTCTGATTATGCTATGTGGCTTCGGGGACTGAACTAAGGTTTTCAGGCTGGGTATAAGGACTGCCTTCCCACATATTTTAAGATAAATTTTCTAGCTTTAAGTTTCAAATTGAAGCCAGTACCTTATCTGAAATCTACTTAAAAAAAAATATATGGGGAACTGCGTGTAATGGTACATGTCTTTAATGGCAGCACTCGAAAGGCAGAGACAGGTGGGTTCTGTGAGTTTGAGGCCAGCCAGGACTTCCAGAGCTACATAATAGGAAAGCCTGTCAGGAAAAAAAAAAGCAATGGCATTTCCCCTGTATTCGCCGTATTATTTAGCAAGAAGTCTTTCTTGTTCTTTTGTGGTAGATTTTAAATTATGTGTATTTTTCCTTTCCTTTCAACAGCCTTGTGAGACTCTGGTGGCCCTGGCTGCCTACATGAACGAGTTATCTTTTGCAATTTCAGATCTTTTCTGCCAGCACTCTGCACTGTCCCTTCCCAAAACGTCTCCTCTCTTTTGGGGCTAAAAACAGCAACAAAGGAACATAAATGAGCTTTCTTCCCTTTTGTCACTGTCTCTCCTCTTTAGACTCCATGTAGGAGTCCTCTCCTACCTGCGTTTCAGTTCACAGGCCCCTAATTCCACTGTATCTAACCTGCTTTAAAGCTGCCACCAAGTACTGAATTTTGGTTGGAAATTTCAACTTGGAAATTTCAATATTATCTTAAAATCTGCTGTGTTTATTTTTATTATTTATAATTTTCATTCTGATCTTTTTAAAGCTTGCTTTTCATCTCTCTGAACATAGTAAGCGAACAGTTTCAGTCTTCTGTGTGTTTGCATGTTTCTCTGAGTATGGATGTTCATGGTGTACATGAAGAGGCCAATGGACAAACTCAAGTGTTGGTTGTCATCTTTTGCCTTGTTTCAGACAGTCTCTCACTAATTGCTGGGCATATCAGGCTACTGCCTCCCATTTTGCTCCAGCAGTACTAGAGTTACAGATGAATGGGTTTATGTGGGTTCTGGGATTTGAACTTAGGTCCTCACATTTGCCCAGCAAGTACAATGTGTCTAGCTCCCACTATCCCGGCTTTAAATCAATGGCTAATAATTGTAGTACCTGGAGGTTGGTGCTCTCTATTTTGTTCTTATTTAGTAGGTTGCCTTGTTAGTGTCTGGCTCCTCTAAATCTGTAGAAGATATGATATTTGAAAACTCATTTGTGCAATGGGTTTGTTTCCGGATTTGCTACTATCTTTTTGGGTCCGTTTCTTAAAATGTTTTTGCTCAAAGAAGGTGTGATTCACCAACATCCCTATTGTTGACAGAACTAGAAATCCTAGCTCTTATTCTCTTGAGTCTTTATAGGGTTCGAAGTAGAGTTCAGTCTCTTACTTCAATTGTCTTCTTAAAAGGACAATACTGTGTGGTTTCCTAAGTCATTCCCCACCCTGTTTTCTGAGACAAGATCACTCACTGAACCTGAAGCTCACTTACTGGACAGGCTTGCCTGCCTGGCCATCACCATCCAGGGATCTCCCCGTTCCCATCTCTCCCCACCACCACACTTGACTTTTACATGGGTTCCGGGACCTGATGCTTGAGTGGCAAAGATCTTATCCATTGAACCAGCTCCTCAGCCCTCATCTATTTTCTACGTTAAGCAGAACTAACTGCAGAAGCATCTTTGCTAAGACTTCCAAATCAAACTTGGAAAGCAGCCTCTCTAAAGTCAGATACAGTCATGGAACAGATAATAAAGCTGAAGTTAGAGATACAAAAATAAAATATAACAACATGACTAGCCCAAAGAACCTGAGAAGCTCCACATGATCAAACATCAAAAGGTGTTTTCTTCCTTACCATTTTCTGCCAGGGGAGCTAGAACTTCAAAAATCATTTCTCTTTTATCATGTTCTATTTGTTTCTTGAAAAGTTTTACCAGCTCTTCAGCAATGTTTGTACTAGCAAACTGTTCTTTACTTGACTCTGAAAAATAAGAGAAAAATTTAGAGTAAGCAAACAAAATTAAAGCCAGAAATTTATTTCCTATTACTGTTAACACTCAAGCACTTTGTACTATTAATGAACACAAATCCTCTCAGATACAGGAGACAATCAAGCTGATTTCTACTGCCCTTGAAAAAGAAAGTGTCTAAAGCTTTAGAGAGAATGTTCTGACCCAGTTACAGTTAGGTCATCACAAATGTTCACTGGCGTAATATATAGGTAGCTATAGCAACGGTAAAATTACTGAGTTATAAATTCATCCTCTCAAGGCTTTCACACAAAGAAGAAAATTGTTCATAACAAATTATATTTTACATTGCTGAATAAAAGATGACATCATTGTATCTTGAGTATAACTTAATTGAAATGTTTTTGTGCTGGTTCTGACATGACCGCTGTATTTTTGTTATTAGTTTTTGCAGTGTTAGAGATTAAATTGAAGGCTTTGTGTATGTACTCTATCACTGAGACACAAGCTCACAGATACTATTTAAAAGCCAATTCAGTCGTGTTCTTGAAGTCTCATCGCCTGTCCTCTTCAGCATGTCTAAGCTTTCCCTCTCTCGAAATCCACTCTCAGTCAGCACTGGAATGCCTCCATTTCTCACACAGAACAGCCCCTCTCTTCAACTGCCATTCAATTTCATTTTTATAAACAAGTTTTTTACACACATCCTCTATTTACACTGCCTCCACACATCAGATGCATCCCTAAATGCTTATTACTTTCTCCTATGTGTGAGCATGCTTTTGGTAACTCCCTCTTTCTCCTCTCCTCAAAGAGTAAAACTGAGTCAATGCAGAAATGCTCTTCTGCTTAACTTCTCAGTCCTGCAAATCCATAACACTGGTGAGGTCAGGATGGCCACTTAACTTCGTTCCCACGAAGTCATATAGCTCTGCAAGTGATAAGATACCTGAACCACTGTTTATGTTTTCATACAAAAGATGACATCAGTATGAGATTCTAAAATGATTTCTACAACTACACTGGACAAAAACGCCTACTACCTACTTAGTTTTATTAAAGGAAACTAACATTTCTAAATACTGGCTGAACGTTCTTCCCTTCTTAGTCTCACTTGAAAAACTGTATATTAATCAATTTAGTATGAAAAAGCAAAGTAAAAAAGGGAAGCACGCTAGGACATGACCCACTACAGAATAATGACTTCTGAGCTAGGTGTGGCTCACACCTTTAATCCCTGCACTTAGGGGAGAGGCAAGTGGACCTTTTATGAATGCGTCCAGACTGGATTAAGTAGTGAGTTCTAGGTCAGCCAAGCTACAAAGTTAGACCCAGTCTGAAAAAAGAAAAAGAGAAAGACTTTAAAAAATATTTCCAGGGCAGGTAAGATAGCCAAGTAGGCAAAAACATTTGCCACATAAACCTGATGACCTGTGTTTGAAACCTAGAACCCACAGTGGAGAAAAAAGACTTGCCGAAGATCTCCAGTCAGACAGACACATACAACCCCTTTGTTACTTTAAGCTTTGAGTCAAACTGAAGTACTAAAAATTATAGTGTGCAAAGAATACAAACTTTTAGAAAGATCAGTAGTAAAGTACTGGTGCCTTATGTTTCATTATAAAATGGAAGATTAATAAATATATTTCTGCTTTAACCATTACATTACCTAGGACAAAATACCAGTGGTTCTCCTATGAATATAATAAATGATTATAAACATGACTGTGGGGATGATTCATCCCAAAAGTTGAAAGGGGAAGCAAGGGATAGAGAAGGAAATCATACAGGAAGTAGAGAAAAAACAAAAAACAAAAACAGAGAAGGAGATGAGGGGCTGAGGCAATTGGTTTTTGTGTTATGACAAAGAAGTGTCTACAGCATTGGCTTTGTTCTGCCTGTCTTCATATTTTCAAAGGTTTCTTGAATTTTGCCTTATAACACTCTTACAAACACATACAACACATAGATGGCTCAGCAGGTAAAGGTACTTGAGGCCTAGCCTAGCAACCTGAGTTCAATCCCAGGGATCCACATGATACAAACACCGAAGCAGCTCTTGCAAGTGACCCTCTGACCTCTACACTCACACTGTGGTGTGTGTAAATGCACATACATAACTCTCTAAATATAACATATATATGTAAATATATATTTATATGAAAAACCCATCACTTTTAGGGATTTTGTAAAAAGAGAATCACTTTAGTTTGCTAATGCTTTTAAGGTTCTATAATCACAGAAGTTTATATTAAAAAAGGAATTATAATGCTTACTTTGTGTATTTGCTGGTGTGAGTAAAACCACAGGCCTCTTCTAGATTTTACAAGCACACTACTTTTGGGCTATATACTCAAAGCTCCAAAAATTTAAATCCTAATATATAAAATAATTAGAGAAGCAAAATAGTTGTAACTGTAAACAAATTAATAAAAAATAGAATTTGATCTATTTTTTAACATTGAAGAAAATACCTTGAATACTTAAAAAGAAAAACTGAAATCATTTACAAGGATCCCAAGTTCATAAAGAAGCAGCCACTGTAAGAGCATTAATAAGTTAATGACACTTGTGGCTTGTGATGTAGACTTACCAAGTTCTGCTAAATTCCCGAATGCAACAAGACACATTTCTGTAAGAGCAGCATTGTGGCAGTGGATGCCCAGTAATTTCACTAAGGTTGGGATAACACCCATATTGATTAGCTGAGCTTGAAGGGAATCTGTTAAAACAGAAAGAGAAAAAAACGGAAGTGTTTATATTATCAAATATAATCAAACAGAAAACATCTGTTACTTTCTGTAACTCGGTCTTCTTTGAATTACAGCAAAGGCAAATGAAGTTCATTTGTTTCGTTTTGGTTGTGAGCCTAGACTTTACTGGCTGAACCATCTCTCCAGAACAAGTACACTCATTTGATTGACTTGAATATTTGAATCACATCAGTTCAGAAGAGCTGAGATCTTTTGATCTTTTCAATAATTATCAGAAATTTAGAAATAATTTTAAAAATGTATCAAACTATTATTCTTTTTCTTCTAAATGGGGTCGTCATATACCTTTAATATGTTTAATGATGAACCTTTTAAGATATATAAACAATTAAACACACCACTGGTTTTCAATGAAAGGGTTAGAAACATCTGGCTACCAGCAACTCATAGGATATATGGAAAGGCTAAGAAAAACAGGAAGCTTAGAGACCAAGAAAGAAGAGAAGAATAATAGAATTTTAAAAATACAGTTCCTTCATAATCAGAAAAAAAAATCAAAAGTATGTCCAAGAAAAGCAACTGATTCTGAGCATTTGCAAACAGAGTGATCTGCGATGTGCTGGGAAGCAATGCAGTTTTAACAAGGGAGGAAGGGTTCCCTAAAGTAGCTTTTTATCAGTTCTACTTAACTATAGGTCACCTCAGTAGGATAGATGACTTGAGAGGTGAAGAGGATGACATCAACACTGTCTTTGTTTACTTCCATTTTCTAAATAACTAATTTGCTTTAAGGAGCTAAACTTGCCTTGTGTCCCCACAATGTTTCTTCACGGACAGCACTAATAAATACCTGTATCAAGGTGAAGGTAAATTAACCCAAATGAAAACCAGAAGTAGTATCTCTTAGAATAAGCTAAGAAGAATGACAAACATTCAGGTATTTATACAAAACACATTCATCTGAAGACAGGAATGTTCTTTCCAAGTTGGGTTTTATTTTATTTAATTTATTTTTACTTTTTGGTTTGCTTTTCTACTTTAAAATAATATACTATTTAAAAGATACTTATTCTCTCCAAATTCTTTATCTTTACATCCCAGATAGATGACTTTAAAGTTGTTTCCTACAAAATACATTTTCTTCACAGCACAAATCCCTTGATAGCTACCAATCCTTTCTTTATTGCTCTTCACAATTCTTAACCAGAAGATAAGGATGTGAGCGGGTGGCTAAGGAGAGAGAAGACAAATGAAGGGCTCAGCTGTCACAAAGGTCAGGTCATTATTTGCCTGGTGGTCTTCGTTGTTACTTTCTCATGGCTTTTAGAATGAATTATGAAGAGATAGTCAAAGACTAATAGTTTCCCCTGAAAACTGAGTATGTAATTATGGCTAATTATCTAGTTTGATTATTGGGGCCTGCCTGTACTAGAAAGGGGCCTATTATCAAAACAAGACTAGAAGATAAACTTGAGAAAAAGGCAGGGCTACATTTACAGTTCAAACAACCCAATAATATTTCTCAAAATTGGCAGTGGAATTATGAAGCTTATTCTAAATGAAGGGAAAGTATATTCAATGAAATAAGTTGCTTCTATACTTTTAATGCAAAAACTTTCCTGAATATACAATGAAGCATTTAAAGGAATGATTCTCAAGGTTTACAGGCAAAACACTTAGGTTATACAATGCAGTGCACTATGGTCTATGGGCTGAATACTTCCATTGTAAGTGTACTATGTACAATGATCATGCACCCAAAACCTCTCCGAGTTAGACATGACTCTGGTTACTTACCAGTAGCGTTTTGCACAGGTAGATCAAGCCAGCATATCTCTGCTCTTTAGCAGTAAGAGCTACTCATTTGACTATCTCGTCACATACTGCAGAACTGCTGAGTTCTAAATCTCAGGTACGTAAGCGTGAGCACTAGCGCATGCATTGAGTGAGTCAAACTCTGCTCTGTGTGTGCTTACGGAAGCATCACACACCCCCTCAGTACTGTCTGTAAGAGCTCTACAAATAACCAACAGTGCAGGGACATCGGAGGAACATTCTACGAGGAAGGCGACTGAACAGGGTGATGCTGCTTACAAGATGAGGCTCTTCACATTCTAACTTGGCACCACTATCACGTCCTTGGACTACTTAAAGCATGTCATAAATTTAGGTTTCAGGGTACAGAAGAACAAAACCTTAAGAAATGCAGTAGAGATTAACAAAGTCTTTGGAATGCAAATGCACTAGTAACATCGGAATTACAGCGGATCATCAGGAAAAGTAGCACAGCCAAATAGCCAAATTGTGTCAATCACCTCTATTTGTTAGAACTACTTCTTTCTGAAAGCACGTTTAAAAACTAACTTACTCAGAAGCCAAATTAATTATATGCTCACATTTAACACACATACCACACACAAGAGAAAGTGTACAGTCATCCAATATGACAGACTCATTTTGGACCAAATGGGTGCATTCTTTTATACCTATTTTTCTGATGCTAACTGAAAGTAATCATCATACTGAACTCTAAAATTTGTTCACAATGCATGTAAAATTTCCTTGGATATTGAAGACCCAGAGGAGGAAAAAAAATGAACTTAGATAAGCAGGCACAAACTTTCATTTTATGGAGAGAGGCATTCTAGAATACTGTTTTCTAATTGTTGAAACCTTTCCAGAAAACTACAAAAGGAAAACCTGTTTTATAAAATACTTGGGTTTTCCTTGTCTTTTTCAGTATGTTGACATGTGTGCCGATCATGTATGAAGAATGGTTGGTTAAAACACGGGTGCTCTGGCTGAACCCAGGCAGTGACATCAACATGTAACACTACTGTATTCCTTATGGTAACAATAGTCACAGTAAAAATGCCATTTTTCTCAGCAACTTTACTTTTGAAAACACTCTGCATAGATTGTTCATGTTAACATATAATGAGCTTATCACTTTAAAATATTATAGGAAACACTTAAAATTTTAATTTCTATTTCTAGAAGCATTGCGGGTAATAACCTATACACACAAGAAAAAACTCTTAGAGATCTTTCATCTTTTTAGGTGTCTGAAAGGGCTCAGAGGTCAAATGTTTAAGAGTCACTAGCTACCCAATTTTTATAAAAGTTGGGAGTGTGGGGGAAAAATCATGGAAAAATATTCTGAATTTTAATGGAGTACTTGGCAGATGTAATAAATATGGGGGAGGGTCCCCAGCAACAACAGAAAGAATGTTATAACATAGGTTTTGATTTTAGATATTTTTGAAAGAAATTACTTTAATAAAGCATCTTCATGTCTCTCTCTCTCTCTTTTTTTATCTCAATAGGCTCTCCTTGGGCCTAGTAGACTATTCCAGATCTAGTTTATTTCAGCTGTAACTGTGTGTCTAACACTAGGGAAGCCTTCAGTGAGGTGGGGATCTTATTTTTGTGGGGGTATTCTTAGTCAAGGAAGCAAATCAGTACATAAATGAAACTTTTTAATTGTCCAAAGACAGCTTATGAATGTTCTCCAACAGATAACAGATGACATTCATGCTATCATGATTCTGATCAGAAGCAAAACTTTTACAATTAAAGACCAGCAGGAAAGAATTCACAGAACCACAAAGAATTCATGTTTTCTGGATACACCAAAGAGCACAAGGACGAGAGAGCAAGACTGTGACATGTGTAACCCTAAACAAACACCAGCAACTCTAGGTGAATCTGTATCAGAGCTTCTACAAACACAAAAACTCACACAATGCAACCCAGGCCCAGACACAGCAAACACATATGTGTGAGACAGTCTTTAGACAACATGTCTGAAGACATACATGTCTGAAGACTTTCTACCTCTGCTCCTGACACACGTCACAGACAAATGCTGACCAAAGTACAGACTCACAAATCTTCATTATATCAAGATGACACAGGCCCTACATGATCTATGGGGAGGAAGAGAGAGAAAGGCACTGAGGGGGTGCAATACAGATGCATATACAAAGAGATAGAAGGCAATCAACGCATGCGCTGGTGTGAACACTTACCTACCTACATTTGAATCTCAATGGTTCCAAGTTCTTCAGGTCACATTCATGGAAACTCCAAAGAATGGAGATCTGGAGAGAAGATCTCAAGTTGAGGAACCTTTTTCCCCCTGAGTTTTAAGTTTAATGTTTAAAACATTGGTATAGACTATAGGTGCACAAAAGTATGTGGAAATGCCAATAACTCAGTTATAATCAATTACTAAAAATCAAGTTCCTTAAGTTTTTAACATGTTTAGCTTATTCCTACGGTTTCTATAGACAATGCTAAAAGATTATTAGCCCTATTGGTAAGTCTTAAAGATGAAACTTTATTAAAAGGAAACGCCCAACTAAAAATACAGCCTATACATTAGTATGGACACATGGTGTTTCTACTAGTTATAGAATAAAGGTGGGATATTGCTACACAGAGGCTTGCATTAACACCCCAAGCTAAAGCAAATGAGCACTGCACAACTGGTACAGTGAAAACCAGAAGGCAGAAGTCTTGCTGAACTGTTCTATTACAAACTGGTTAAAAAAACCATCAGAGCCTAACAGCCTGACAAAAACCACCTGTGACTTAATGAATTCCCCAAACCAGGATATGAATATTAAAAATTAGAAATGATTTCAGTAATGTAGCATTAAGACTCGAAGAGGGTTTTAGCGCATTACTACTGAGATGAAAGCTGATGTAAACACAGTTACGGAGAGGTGAGCAGTGTTAACTGACTACACAAATGCACCTGACTACACAAAGGCTTCCCTCCACTTTAAGAACAGTGCCCTGCCGCTGATTCCCAGGAGCACACACAAGTTTATCCTAAACCCAGTGCTGAGGGGATAAAGCCACAACTAAATATTCTAAAATAAACCTCAAATCCAGTATTTTAAGAGGTTTAAAAAACAAAACGTGCATATGTGCTTCATATCCAGAATGTCCCATTAGTTCCCAGGTTATATACTTCAACGACACAGTCATTTCAAAAAGAAAGTAAAAAGCAAATCAAGATGTGTTAAGTCTTGAGAATATTGGAAGCTTGACCAATACATTCATACCCCAAGTTAGTAAGAGAATTCAAGCATATTCTTTTGGGGTTTTGAAAATAAAGCAGTCTCAACACAGCACGCCTTGTCTTCCCTGAAAGCTCTACAGGTTAAGAACAGTGAGAGACTTCCAAGAGGATCTGGACAGCATCCCATTAATCCCAAGCCCAACACGTGTTCCCAAACCAATGATATGCGGTGATTACATCTTTATCAAGGAGACAACTTTTCTCAATATCATCTTTATGTTAAATTATTTCGTGCAGATGAACTCCAGTTTAGATGAATGCCACAGCGAATGATGTTTCTACAGGTATGCCTACTTTGATTTTCAAAGTATGTTCTCATCTCAGAAACTGGATTCTAAGATTGGAACCCTCACACACAATTTAATTTTTATTGATTCTTTGTGGATTTTACATCATGCACCTCGATCCCACTCATCTCCCCGTCCCTCTCCAAGGATAAAACAAAATAAATACCCTTGTGGCTTAGG
Source organism: Ondatra zibethicus (assembly GCA_004026605.1). Taxonomy (NCBI): domain Eukaryota; kingdom Metazoa; phylum Chordata; class Mammalia; order Rodentia; family Cricetidae; genus Ondatra; species Ondatra zibethicus. Next base: position 29,268 of record PVIU01012155.1, read on the forward strand.
TGTGGGTGAGCCAGCCAGAGGACATTAACAAAAGAATCAGCACCTCTCCTTGCTGTTTAAGACATAGGGTAAACTAGCGCAGTGCTGGAGAGATCACCCTGGTGTTGAGAGTGAAGGAGAGCAGGCAGGCTATGATTGGCCCGTCCCAACATCCACCCTATCTAAGATCTGCTGAAGCATGTGAAAGGACCAGTTCTGAAGACCCAAAGTTGCAGGATCTGCCTGACACAGGATATCCAGGAGGAGCACCAGTGAGGGCCCAGAACTGATGATATAGCAAAAACCAGAAGCCTTGAACCAGACCAATTGCTGCAGTTACCATTCGCAAGTGATCACATACAGACTAACGGGCAGGCTGTGCCACACTGCAGCTTCCACGATGAGAATTTTCTTCTCTCTTTGTTTAAAACTCTTCAGAGCAGTGTTAGTTAGCAGGGGTGACTTAAAAGCCTCATATTAGGAAGAAACCAATCACCAGTTCTACCCTCATATGGCACTGATGAAATACGCTCAGGTTTTGTTTAGCAAACTAAGCTAAATACCAAGATAACTTACACCTCAGCATGAATACTTTACAAATGGGTAAATTATCCTAGAACAATGTAGTTTTTACACTTCTAAATCACACAGAAATTATTTATAATATATAAATTATGTTAACAAGACACCTATCCAAAGCCTTTGAATTTCTAGCCAGTAACCCTAGTTTTCAAATGCCCTTTTAAAACAAGGTCTATGTAGCCCCGGCTGGCCTGAAACTGCTGATCAATGTCTGCAAACTCGCAGACACTTGCAGTGTCTCCCACGTGCATGGGATTAAAGGTGTGTGTCATCAGACCTGGCCACAAGACTTTTTTAAGTAAATTAAATGATATAGTCAGCTCAGTATTGATTAGATTTTACTCACAGAAAACTGGCAATTTTACAAATTTTACAAAATTTAATCAACATAGTAATTTTAAGTCACCTTTTCTATTTTAGAAAGGCTTTTTGAAGTGGCCTAAACTAGAGACAAGTGGTACTTAGCTAAAATCTTTCCCCCCTAGCTTCAGTCTCAGCACCTGGAAGACCGAGCAGCTGAATGCTTGTTGCAGAGGTATCTCAGGTAAATCACACAGGCTCAGCGATCACATGCTTGATTCAATATATGTCAGCTAGTATGACTTGCCCTTTGAGTCACTGCACTACCTAATACCCACCTTCAGAAAAGGTAAACACTGCACACAACAAAATCTCCCATTGTGCTTCATATGCTATAAATTTGTTAAATCGAGACATATAAATGTTCATTAATGAACTTCTAAAATAGAATCAAAGCTGGGTGGTGGCACATACCTTTAATGCCAGCACTCTGGAGGCAGAGACATGCAGATCTCGGAGTTTGAGGCCAGCCTGGTCTATAGAGCAAGCTCCAGGACAGCCAGAGTTACACAGTGGATTTCTGTCTTAAAAAAACCAACCTTCCCTCCCCCCCCCAAAAAAACACTAAAAACCAAAAACAAAGCAAAAAAAAAGATCGACTATTTTCTTTAGACTCTAGAACACAAAATGGAGTGTAAAGAACTTTAAAAATAACTTGATTACTATTATTTTCATGTGTACAGGTATTTGGCATGCATGTATGTCTGTATACTACATGAGTGCCTTTAGTCTAAAAAGGCCTGAAGAGGACCTTGGATCTCCTGAAACACAAGATTCAGATAGTTTTAAGCTGGAAGTTGGTACTGACCATCAAACCCATGCCCTCTCTAAGAGCAGGAAGTGCTCATAACTGCTGAGCCATTCTGATAATAGATTTCCCTTACATAATACACCCCGACTACCATTTCCCTCTCTACTCCTCCCATTTCTTCCCACCTCCTCTCCCACCCAGATCCAATCCCTTTCTGTCTCCCCATTAGAAAACAAACAGGAGTCTAAGGGGGTAATAGTATAAATAAAATACAATAAGATAAAACAAAAACCATCTCATTGAAGTTGGACAAGACAAACCAACAGAGGAAAAAAGAGAAGGCACAAGAATCAGATTCCCACTCAGAAATCCCATAAAAACACTAACTGGAAGCCGCAATCTGCATGCAGGGGACCTGGTGAAGACCAGTGCAGGCCCCGTGTGTGCTGCTTCAGTCTCTGTGAGTTCATACATGTTGACTTAGAGGGCCTTCTTTTCTGGGTATCCTCCATCACCTCTGGCTCTTATACTCTTTCAGCTTCTAATTCTGGAGGGTTCTCTGAGTCCTAAGGAGAGGGATTTGGTGGTAATATCCCATTTAGCTGTGCTCCAGGGTCTCTCACTCTTTGCATATTGTCTGGCTGTGGTCTCTGCATTTGTTCCCATCTGCTGCAGGAGGAAGCTGCTCCGATGATGGCCGAGCAGAGTACTGATATATGAGTATAGCAGCAGAATGTCATTAGGAGTCATTCTATTGCTACATTTTTCTTTGCTTTAAATATGTAGTTTTACCCTAGGTCCCTGGGCTATCGCTATCTAGTCTCAGGTTCTTGGTCACCCTAACTGTTAGATATGGGTTCCATCTTAGAGAGTGAGCCTTAAATCAGTATAGGTTGGTTATTCCCGTTAAGTTCTGTGACACCACTGCACTAGCATAGACTGCAGGTGCACACCTATTGTAGATGAAACAGTTTGTGGCTGCTGTGGTGTTTACCTTTTCTCCTATGCCAGCATGCAGAGTACCTTCCTATGCCAAAATCACCAGAGCATAGGGGTGAAGTTTCTCTATTTGTAGGCACCAGCTTGACTTCTCAATGGCCAAGAAGCTGTCTTGCTGTTATCTTCAGCAATGGGGCCTTGGCATAAGTTTGTGGATAGCAACCTATAATCTTGGCAACAGCCTACACTGCTTGGGGATTCTGGTGGGGGTCTCTTTGGCCAACAACTCAATTAGATGCAACCCAATCCCAGGACTGGAAGTATCATTTGGTAACATGTCCAGTCTCTTCTATTCTTTGGTGATTTTATTTATTTCATTTGCCTTCCTACGTTCTTTAGGAAGCTTCTGCTGTTAATACAACAGATGGTTTCCATACTATCCCTTAAATGGCCCTTAATTTTATCCGTCTCTCCCCATATTTTCCCACATTCTCTCACCCCCTCTATTCCCCTTTGAGCCTCCCATTCTAGACCCCACACATCAATAACTATTCTGTTTCCCTTTCTTAATGAGATCTGCCATCCCCCACACCCTTACTCTATACCTAACCTCTGTGGTTCAATAGATTGTAGCTTGATTACCACAAACTTAACACATCCACATATAAGGAAACACATACCACATTTGTCTTTCTGGTTCTAGGATATCTTACTCAGGAAGATCTTTCCATCCATTTACTTGTAATACTCTGTTATGTAAATGTATCACATTTTCTTTATCTAGTCTTCTGTTGAGTGATATCTAGGTGGTTTCCAATTTCTGGCTATTTTAAATAAAACAGCAATGAACATGGTCGAGAAAGTATCTTGGTGACACTACTTATGCTATATGTCCAGGAGTGGTACAGTTGGACTCAAAGTAGTACTGATTTGCATTTCCCTGATGGTTAAGGATGCTGAACATTTGTTTCTCAGCCACTTGAGTTTCTTCTTTTGAAAAATCTGCTTAGGTATGTACTCCACTTTTTAGTTGGGTTATTTGATATCTTGATATTCTAGTTATTTTAGTTCTTTATATATTTTGGATATTAGCCCCGTTTTTTGCCATTCCACAGGCTACCACTTTGTCTCTATGATAGTGTTCTTTGCTGTGCAGAAGCTTCTCAGTTTCATGAGGTCCCATTTATTGTGGACCTCAGTGCCTGTGCTAATGCTATTCTGTTCAGAAAGTCTTTTCCTATGCCAATGAGTTCAAGGCTATTCCCCAATTTCTCTTTATCAGGTTCAGTGTATCTGCTTTTATGCTGAGGTCCTTCGAGGAATTTGCAAGGTAATAGATATGGATCTATTTGGATTCTTCCTGCAGACATTCAGTTTGACCAGCACCATTTGTTGAAGATGCTGTCTGTTGCTATGTAAAGGTGTGCTACATTTGTTTATGCTACATTTGTTTATGATGTGAGGATGTGTTTAAATAGATGTATTTCATTTGTTTCACATTGCCTGTCTAAGGCATCTGATTGGTCTAATAAAGAGCTGAATGGCAATAGCTAGGTAGAGAGATAGGTGGGGCATGCAGGCAGAGAGAACAAGAGAAGGAAGGAGAGAATGAGAAGAAAGAGAGGGGCATGCCTGGGTCTAGCCAGGTAGCTGTTAGCCAGCCAGACCCACAAAGCAGTGAAAGTAAGATATACAGAAGGAAGAAAGGGAAAAAGCCCCAAGGCAAAAGATAGAAACTGGTAAATTTAAGTTAAAAGAGCTAGCCAGAAATGAGCCGAAGCTAGGTTGAGCATTCAAAACTCTCCATGTAATGATTTGGGAGCTGTTTGGTGACCCAAAAGAAAAAGCCTGGTAACGAACTATAGAAATGATCCCTGAAAATATAGTCTGCTGACAGTAAGTATGCTGTCTGATACGGACAAGCAGGATACAAGGAAAAGTTGATGTGAGCCTCAAGTATTATTCAGTAAAAGTACAGCTGACACACACACAGAAGTATGATCTTGTGGCAAACTCAATATGCAAAGCTTCAGGAACACTTGTTGGTGTAGGAAGTCCTTCTGTATATGTGTTGCTTTTATTGGTTAATGAATAAAGAATCTGTTTCAGAAAAGAAAAGAAAAGAAAAGAAAAAGCCTGGTATAACTGTCTTTTTCAGTGTGCATTTCTGGCTTTTTTATCAAAAATCTGGTGACTATATGCATGTGGATTTATATCTGGGCCTTCAATTTGATTCCACTGTCTGTTTATATGCCAATAAGACAGTTTTTATTTCTATAGCCCTGTAGTACAACTTGAAATCAGAGAGTGATAATGCCAACATTTCTTTTATTATGCAGAACTGTTTTAGCTAACTTAGGCTTTTTTGTATTTCCATATGAAGCTGAAACTGTTCTTTCAAGATCTGTGAAGAGTTGTGCTGGAATTTTGATGGGGATTGCATTGAATCTATAGATTATTTTTGGTAAAAAAAATTAGTTTATACTATATTACTCCTACCAACCCTAAGATCTATAAGCATGAGAGATATTTTCATCTTCAATGTGGTAGTTTTTAACCATACAAATCTTTCAGTGTGTAGTTAGGGGTGCCCCAAGATATTTTATGTTATGTCAGTCTACTGGGAAAGGTATTGTTTCCCTCATTTCTTCCTCAGTCTATTTGGCATTTGTCTACAGAAATGCTGATTTTTTAAGTTACTTTTGTATCCAGATACTTTGCTGAATGTTAACCAGCTGTAGGAGTTCCCAAGTGGAATTTTTTAGGGTCACTTATGTATACTATCATCTGCAAAAAAAGATACTTTGACTTCTTCCTTCCAAATTTGTATCCCCTTTAACTCTTCCAGTTGTCATATTGTTCTTGCTAAGACTTCAAATACTATATTGAATAGATATAGAGTGGACAACCTTGTCTTGTTCCCCATTTTACAGGAACTGCATTGAGTTTCTCTCCATTTAACTTGGTATTTTCTATAGCTATGGTCCTACTGTAAACTGCCTTTATTATGTTGAGGTAAGTCTCTTGTATCCCTAGTCTCTCTAGGACTTTCATCATGAGGAATTTTTATCAAAAGCCCTTTCTGCATTTAAAGAGATGATCACGTGATTTTTGTCTTTGAGTTTGTTTATATGGTGGATTACATTTATTGATTTACCTAAGTTCATCTCTGGGAGGAAGCCTACTTGATCATGGTAAATGATCATTTTGGTATTTTTTTTATTCATTTTGCAAGCATTTTATTAAGAATTTTCGCATCTATATTTATAAGGAAAATTTGTTATTCTCTTTATCTGTGACTTGAGTATCAGAGCAAAATAAATTGGGCAATGGTCCTTATGATTCTATATTAGGCAATATTTGGAGGAACATTGGCATTAAGTTTTCTTTGAAAGTCTGGTAGAATTCTGAACTTAAGCCATCAGGCTCTGGGCTTTTTTGGTTGAAAGACATTTAATTACTGTCTCTATTTCACCAGCAGTTATAGGCCTGTTTCAACTGCTTATCTGATCACAATTTGTTAAGTAGTATATATAGAGAATATTATCTATTTGTTTTAGATTTCCCAATTTGTTTTTTTGAAGTATGTATTTATGGTTCTCTGCATTACTTTGGTGTCTGTTATTATGTCCCCCTTTTCATTTCTAAATTTGTTAATTTGGTTATTCTCTTCCTACCCGTTACTTAATTTGGATAAGGGTTTGTGGATCTCACTGATTTTTCTCACATTGATTCTTTTCTGTTTATTTCTACTGATTTCAGAAACAAGTTTGATGATTGCTGTCTACTCCTTTTGGGTGTGATTTTTTTTGTTCTGGAGCTTTCAGATGTGCTATTAAGTTATTAGTATGATTATAATTATAATTTTTAATTTTTTAATGTAGAAATTTAGTGTTATGAACTTGCCTCTTAAAACAGCCTCCATTGTGTCCTGTAAGTTTGGATATACTGTGTATTCAATTTCATTCAGTTCTAGAAAGTTTCTAATTTCTTTCTCAACCTATTTCTTTTTCAGTAGTGAGTTGTTCACTTTCCATGAGTGTTTAAGTTTCTGTTGTTCTTGATAGCCAGCTTTAATCTGTGGTAGTCAAGCAGGAGGCAGGATGTTATTTCAGTTTTCTTTTATCTGTAGAGAGTTGCTTTGTGTCTCAGTATGCGGCTAAAGGTATTGTTCCATAAGATGCAGTGAAGAAGGTGTATTCTTTTTTGCTTGGGTAAAATGTTCTGTAAATATCTGTTAGTTCCATTTGGTTTATAACATGTTAGCTCCAGCATTTCTGTTTACTTTTCGTCTGAATGACCGGTTTGACATTAAGTGGCATACTTGAGTCTCCCAATATCGTCATGGAAGCATCGACACATGATTAAAGCTGTAGTACTGTTTCTTTTATGAACTTGTGTGCTCTTGTGTTTGAAGCAAAGATAATTTGATAAGTATGTTATACCCTTGTCTATCTCTTCTGGTTAGTTTAGGTTTGAAGTCTATTTTGTCAGAAATTAAAACTACCACACCAGCTTGCTTCTTAGGTCTATTTGTTTGGAATAATTGTTTTCTAACTCTTTACCATAGTGATGTTAATCCTTGATGTTAAGGTGTGTTTCGTGAATATAGGGGGATGGGCTGATCCACTTTCTACACTCATTCTGTTAGTCTGTGTCTTGAAACCACAGATGTTGAGAGGTATCAATGAGCAAGATTTGTCAATCCCTGTTGTTGTTATTGTTGTGTGTGTGTCCACAAATTCACATTTCCTCTTTGGATTGATTTCGTTGGGATTCCTTATTCCCTGTTTTCTTGGGTGTGGTTAGACTCTTTACGTTGAAAGTTTTCCTTCTAGTACCTTCTGTAGGGCTGGATTTGTGGCTAGATATGGTTTTAAATGGCTTTATCACAGAAAGCCTTATTTTCTCCATCTATAGTGATTGAAAGTTTTGCTGGGTATAGTAGTCTGGACTGCTGTCTGTGGTCACTTAGAGACAGTAGTACATCTGTCCAGGCCCTTCTGGCTTTCAGAGTCTCCAACAGCAACTCAAGCGTTATTCTAATAGGCCTGCTTTTATATATTACTTGTTCTTTTTCCCTTGCAGCTTTTACTATTCTTTCTTTGTTCTGTACATTTATTGTTTTGACTATTACACAGTAAGGGGACTTTCTTTTCTAGTCCACTCTATTTTTGTTTTCTCTATGTTTCTTATACCTTGATAGACATCTCCTGCTATAGGTTAGGGAAATTTTCTTTTATGATTTTGTTAAAAATATTTTCTGTGCCTCTGACCTGGGTTTCTTTTCCCTCCTCCATTCCTATTATTTTTAGATTTGGGCTTTTCAGAGTGTCCCAGATTTCCTGGATGTTTTGTGCCAGGTGGTTTTTAGATTAAAGATTTTCTTTGACGAAGGTTACCTATTTCTTCTATAGTATCTTCAAGGCCTGAGAGTCTGTCTTCCACCTCCTGTATTCTGTTGCTGGGCTTAACTCTGAGGTTTCTGTTTTGAGTTACTAAAACTTTCATTTCCAGATTTCCTTTAGTTTGGGTTTTCTTTATTGATTCTATTTCCACTTTCAGGTCTTAAATGGCTTTATTCATTTACTTTCATTGTTTGTGTTTACATAGATTTTTTTAAAGAATTTTTTTCATTTCCTCTTTAAGGACCTCTATTATATTAATAAAGGCTATTTTAAGATCTTCTGCTTCAACTACACTGCAATACTCAGGGCCTGCTGTGGTAGGGTTGCTGGGACTGTCCTGGCTTTAACTGATTGATCACGCTTTTATGATGGCATTAAGCATCTGCGTTTGGGAACATGTAATTCTAGGTGCTGATTTCTGGTCTTATCTTTGTTGGGGATGTGCTTTGTTCCTTGGTCTCTGTTGCCCCCTCTGGTTCTTAGGAGTGTGTAGCGGCTGTGTGGTGCTTGGCAGAGAATTCTTTTGGAATCCTGATAGGTGTGTCCACTGGGGGCTCCTGGTAAAATATGTTTCTAGGTATTGGGTGGTGACTCTTAGGAACAGGGATGGGCTAGGAGTATTAGTCTCCAGGGGTCCACAGGAAGGAAGAAAGCAGGTGCCCCACCAGGATCTGCTTAGTTCCCCAGGAGTGAGGCAAAGAGTAAAGGGAGGTCAGACCAGAAAGTCTGCTAGAACTAGAGATGAGAATGGGTGACTAGACTTGGAGCAATGGAAGGGAAGGTGAAGATCTGCACTTAGCCTTATGCTTTTCTGACCAGATTGGCCTGTCGGTCCCCAGGGAGTGCCTGTAGGGAGTTGGGGACCGAGACAAAGCGATGAGTGGGGTAAAGGGAGTTTAGAGAGAAAGATCTGGGTGGCCCACCAGAGATGGTAGTGCAGAGAAAGGGGAAGTCGAAGCAGGTGGTTGCTATTTTTGTTTGGGTTTCCATTTTTAGTTACGTAATCACATTCATGCAACCAGTCTTCTAATTAAAAGTCCAACTTGGGAATTTTGAGGTTTTGTGAAGATGGGAGGGAAAAAGAAATCAGAAAACCAACCATGCCACTTAAAAGTTTCATAATAACGAAAATCTTGCAAATAACACCCAATGGCCTTGACTGTCTTAAATTCAAACTTCAGGCAAATACAGAAAAGGAAACTAGATTATATAATACAAACCCACACAGCCTTTGCTGCTTCACTGACCTCAGCTAACAGTGGGTATGTATGTATGTATGTATGTGTATATACACACACACACACACACACACACACACATCTATATATATAGCATTACAAGGCTAAATGTCCAGTCATAACTATAAGAGTGGCCTAGACTCCAACAAGGCCAACAAAATATTAGTCCTGTAATAAAATGCAAACTTTAAAATCGAATTTATTAAAAACACAAAGTAAAAGTAGTTCAACCATCTTGTTTTACTATGATAAATTGTAAAACTTTTACATGCAAAAGTTGTTGCTCTATTGGGTAAAGTTGAGTATTTACACCAGTGCTTGGCCACATGGGATTAAGAACACAACACTGGTTAATAAAAAGGCATATGTAGCAGAACTTCATCAATTCCAACTAATCCAGCACAGGGATTCAAAAGCTCTGCTGCACAGTAAGAAAACAATTTTTTTTAACGACACAAACAAAAGTAGGTAGTTAATAATAAAAAAAAAACAGTCAGCAAAGCAAAGAGAATAGAAATCCCTAAGGCACCTTCACACACTAGAACATTCCCTAATACACTAGAACATTTCAACTTGACAAATTGGGATTTAAAAGACATAAACTTAAAAGTATATGGTCTGTTTCTTTATTAACATAGGGAAAATTTAGAGACTACACTTAATATAGTACACTGGAAGATCCAATCTTACATTGAGTTATTTTTTGTCCTACATTTACATATAAAAAAATCTAGTATGTGGAAAATATATAGAAATACCAGTTAATTCAACTTTGGAAGTAATGCCTCACATGGAAGAAGAATTTTTCTAAACATCTAGCATTTAGAAAAGGTTCCTGGGTTGTTCTCAAAGAGCACCAAAATACAGGGATAACACAGCGGGACAGAATGTGTTTTAGTCAGTACCATTCCTTATTTACTTTTCTCTCTACTTTTAATTGTAAAGAAAGAGAAGCTAATCCAACTTACTGAAAAGCTAATCTAAGCTACTGGATTAGACTCACTATGGAAATGAACTTCATGATAAAAAGAAACTGTGGGTTTGGGGGGTACTCTGATCAGATTCATCACTGATGGAAGCTGAGGTAGGAACTCAAGCAGGGCCATGGAGGAATGCTGCTTAATGGCCTGCTCATCTAACTGGCCATCTGCTCAGGGATGGCATTAACCACAGTGGACTGGGCCCTTCCCCATCAATCATTAATCATGGAAATGAACCACATCAGCAATTCTGATGCATTATTTTCAGTGGAGTTCCCTCTTCTAAAGACTCTATCTTCAGGCAAGTTGACCAAACCTACCAAGCACACTCTAGGAGCTCACTACTCTATACCTTTCGACTATAACATACTGTATATCATATCTAGTAAAACTGCTTATCATATATAGTAAAACTTGGGCTAAAGCAAGTATGATAAAAATTTTCTTCTTTTAAAAATATAAAATACGTTTAGCTCCTATGATTAAAGTAATTTAAACCTTCCCTGTTCCTGAAATTTTCTTTTAATTAATTTATTTTCATACAATATAATTTGAGCATGGTCTTTGTCCTCCTTAAATTCCTCCCATCTCCCTATCCACCTGACTTTATAATCTTTTTCTCTCGAAACAATGAATATGAAACCTATAGAAACACAAGTATTAGGGAAACTTAATTACACATGTAATGATGATTAATTTTTAATAGTTTGTGCGTGTGTGTGTGCACCCTCATGTGCCCATTGTGCATGTTTGAGGGTCTAGAGAGCTGGTTCTCTCCTGCTACCTTTTGGGATGAAATCGGGGTGTCAGGACTGTCACACCTTTCTAGCCAATGCAGCAACAACTCTCGATCAGAGACACAAAATACCTGAGACCAATTACAGTCAACTGATTTAAGTACTACATTTTATTCTTTCCCTCTTTTTAAAAATTGTTTTTATGGAAGTATGTTTTTCTACGCTCCCCTCCCTTCCTTCCTTCTCCACTTCTATCTTCTCCCATGATACCCACGTTTCTAATTTACTCAGCAGATGTCTTTTTCTACTTCCCATGTAGATTAGATCCATGTATGTCTCTGTTAGGAACCTCATTGTTGTCTAAGTTTTCTCGTGTTATGTACTGTAGGGTGTTTTTTCTTTGTTTTATGTCTAAAAGCCACTTATGAGTGAGAACATATGATATTTGTCTTTCTGGGTCTTGGTTACCTCACTCAACATGATGTTTTCTAGCTTCATCCATTTGCCAGCAAGTTTCAAGATGTCATTTTTTTCTGCTGTGTAGTACTCCATTGTGTAAATGTACCACATTTTCCTTATCCATTCTTTGGTCGATGGGCATTTAGGTTGTTTTCAGGTTCTGGCTATGACAAACAATGCTGCTATGAATATAGTTGAGCACATGTCCTTGTGGTATGACTGAGCATCCTTTGGGTATATACCCAAAAGTGGTATTGCTGGGTCTTGAGGAAGGTTGCTTCCTAATTTTCAGAGAAATCGCCATACTGATATCCAAAGGGACTGTGGCAAATTGCACTCCCACCAGCAAAGCAGTAGTGTTCCCTTTACCCCAGAACCTCTTCAGCATAAGCTGTCATTAGAATTTTTGATCTGGGCCGTTCTTACAGGTGCAAAATGGAATTTCAGAGTTGTTTTGACTTGCATTTCTCTGATGGCTAAGGATGTTGAGCACTACGTTAAGTGTCTTTCAGCCATTTTAGATTCATCTGTCGAGAATTCTCTGTTTAAGTCTGTATACCATTTTTTATTGGATTATTTGTTCCTTTGATAACCAATTTCTTCAGTTCTTTGTATATTTTGGAGATCAACCCTCTGTTCAATGTGGGGTTGGTGAAGATCTTTTCCCATTCAGTAGGCTACCATTTTGTCTTGTTGACCATGTCCTTTGCTTTACAGAAGCTTCTCCATTTCAGGAGGTCCCATTTATACATTTTTGCTCTCAGTGTCTATGCTACTGGGGTTATATTTAGGAAGTGGTCTCCTGTGCCAATGCTTTCAAATGTACTTCCTTTCCACTTTCTCTTCTGTGAGGTTCAGTGTGGTTGGCTTTATGTTGAGATCTTTAATCCATTTGAACTTTAGTTTTGTGCATGGCAATAGATATGGATCTATTTTCATTCTGCTACATGTTGATATCCAGTTATGCCAGTACCATTTGTTGACTACGCTCTCTTTGTTCCATTTTATTCTTTTTGCTTCTTTGTCAAAATTAGGTGTTGGTAGGTGTGTGAACTGATATTTGGCTATATTGGTCATCCTGTTTTTATGCCAATATCAGGCTGTTTTCAGTACTATAGTTCTGTAGTAGAGTTAGGGATTGTGATGCCTCCAGAAATTACTTTATTCTAGAGGATTCTTTTGGCCATCCTGGGTTTTTTACTTTTCCATATGAAGTTTAGTATTGTTTTGTCAAGATCTATGAAAAATTTTGCTGGGATTTTGATGAGCATTGTATTAAATCTGTAGATTGCTTTTGGTAAGATTGCCATTTTTACTATGTTAATTCTACCTACTCAAGAGCATGGGAGATCTTTCCATTTTCTGGTGTCTTCTTCAATTTCTTTCTTTACAGCTTAAAAGTTCTTCTCAGACAGGTTTTTCACATGTTTGGTTAGAGTTACTCCAAGATATTTTATGTTATTTGTGGATATTGCGATGGGTGATGTTTCTCTGATTTCTTTCTCAGCCCCTTTATCATCTGTATAAAGGAGGGCTACTGATTTTTTTTTTTTGAGTTAATCTTGTATCCTGTTTACATTACTGATGCTGTTTTTGAGTTGTAGAAGTTCCTTGTTAGAATTTTTGGGGTCATGTATGTAAAATATCATCAGCAAATAGTGAGAGTTTGAAATTCTTCTTTTCTAATTTGTTTCCCCTTGATCTTTTGTTGTCTTATTGGTCTAGCTAGAACCTCAAGTACTATATTGAATATATGGGGAGAGTGGACAACTTTTTCTTGTTTCTGATTTCAGTGGGATGGTTTTGAGTTTCTCTCCATTTAGTTTGATGCCGGCATGCTGTATATTGCCTTTATTATGTTTAAGTATGTTCTTTGTATCCCTGTTCTCTCTCCAAGACCTTTATCAGGAAGGGATGTTGTATTTTGTTGAAGGCTTTTTCAGCATCTAATGAGATGATCATTTTTTTTTTCCAGTTTGTTTATATAGTGGATTACACTGACATATGTTCATATGTTGAACCATCCCTGCATCTCTGGAATGAAGCCTAATTGGTCATGGTGAATGATTTTCTAATGTGTTCTTAGATTCGGTTTGCCAGTATTTTATTGAGTATTTTTTGCATCAATGTTCATGAGTGAGACTGGTCTGTAGTTCTTAGTAATATCTTTGTGTGGTTTAGGTATTAGGGTAATTGTAGCCTTATAAAAAGAGTTTGACAATGTTCCTTCTGCTTCTACTGTGTAGAACAATTTGAGGAGTACTGGTATTAGTTCTTTATTGAAAGTTTTGTAAAATTCTGCGATGAAACCATCTGGTCCCCAGCTTTTTTTGGTTGGAAGACTTTTGTTGACTGTTTCTATTACTTTAGCAGTTATAAGTCTATTTAATTTGCTTATCTGGTCATGATTTAATTTTGGTAAGTGATACTTATCTAGAAAGTTGTCCATTTCCTTTAAGCTTTCCAATTTTGTGGAATGCAGCTTTTTGAAGTATGACCAGATAATTCTCTGGATTTCCTCCGTGTCTGTTATGTCCCCCTTTTTGTTTCTGATTTTGTTAATTTGGATATTCTCTCTTTGCCTTTTTGTTAGTTTGGATAAAGATTTGTCTATTTTGTTGATTTTCTTGAAGAACCAACTCTTTGCCTCATTGTTTCTCTGTATTGTTTTCTTTGTTTCTATTTTGCTGATTTCAGCTCTCAATTTGATTATTTCCTGGCTTTTCATACTCCTGCATGAATTTGCTTCTTTTTGTTCTAGGATTTTCAGGTGTTCTGTTAACTCACTACTGCAGGATTTTTCCAGTTTTTTTTTTTTTTATGTAGGCATTTAGTACTATGAACTTTCCTCTTAACATTGCCTTCATTGTGTACCATAAATTTGGGTATGTTGTGTGGTCATTTTCATTGAATTTTAGGCAGTCTTTAATTTCTTCCTTAACCAATTGGTGATTCAGGTGAGCACTGCTTAATTTCCATATATTTGTGGACTTTCTGGAATTAGTGTTGCTGTTAAATTCTAATTTTAAGCCATGGTGTTTTTCCATTTTTTTTGTATTTGTTGAGGCTTGCTTTGTTACCTAGTATGTGGTCAATATTTGAGAAGGTTCCACGAGCTGCTAAGAAGTAGCTATATTCTTTTATGTTTGGATGGAATGTTCTATAGATGTCTGCTAAGTCCATTTGATTCATAGCATCTGTTAGTTCCCTTATTTCTCTGGTAAGCTTTTTTCCAGACCTGTCCAGTGCTGAGAGGGGGTGTTCACGGCTCCCAATATTAATGTGAGGGGCTTAATGTGCTATTTACACTTTAGTAGTTTTTCTTTCTTTCTTTTCTTTTTTTTAACACATGAAGGTCTCCTTGTATTTGGGGCATAGATAGTCAGTACTGAGATTTCCTCTTGATGGATCTTTACTGTGACTAATATGAAATGTCCTTCTTTGCCTCTTTTGATTGATTTTAGTTCGAAGTCTATTTTGTTAGATATTATGCCAGCTATGCCAGTTTGTTTCTTAGGTCCATTTGATTAGAAAAATTTTTCCCAACCCTGTACTCTGAGGTGATGTCTGTCTTTGAGGTTGAGGTGTGTTTCTTGAAAGCAGCAGAAGGATGGATTCTGTTTTCATATCTAATCTGTTAGCTGGTGTCTTTTTATAGTTGAGTTGAGTCCATTTATATAAGGCATATTAATGACCAGTGATTGCTAGTTCCTGTTATTTTAGTTTTCACTGTTCAAATAGGCTTTTATACATTTTCACGCTAACATTTCTGGCTCAGCTTTTGTGTGTGTCTTACCCTTATTTGGGATTTGCTCCTGTGAGATCATCTATTGTCTGCTTTTATGGATGTAGCTAACTTCCTTATGTTGGAGTTTTCCTTCAAGTACTTTGTGTAGGGCTGAGTTTGTGGCTAGGTATTGGTTAAATCTGGTTCTGTCATGGAATATCTTGTTTTGTCCGTCTATGGTAACTGGAAGTTGTGCTGGGTATAGTAGTCCAGACTGGCAGCCGCATCACGCTTTTCCAGGACCTTCTGGCTTTCATGGTCTCCACTGAGAAGTCAGGTGTGATTCTGATAGGTCTGCCTTTATATGTTACTTGGCCTTTTTCCTTTGAAGCACTTAATATTCTTTCTTTATTCTGTATGTTTAGTGACATTTCGTAAATAAATTTATTTCTGTCAAATTCAAATAGGCTTTTATACATTTTCACGCTAACATTTCTGGCTCAGCAATACACTTTTTATAGCCCTGACACTCTATGCTTACCAGTCTGGATGTAAAAAGTTCTCATTGCTTCATCAATGGGTAAAAATAAGAATAGCTCCTAGTTTAAGAATGCAGTCCCAAGCAACACTCAAGTTTTAAACTAATACATGTCCTATTACAGACACAGTTTTATCAAGCAGTATAGAAATGCTTCCTCTGAACAAGGACATTCATAGCAGACATCTTCCTTATGTTTAAAATGGTTCTGTTCTTTGTTTACTGAACCAAAAACTCAATGTCCTGACAGTTTCATGGCAGAAACAAGTATCTGAAAGAATATACTGCATAGTGTCACTACATTTTAGGACTAGTACATAATTCAAAAAACAGGATTGGGGACTCTGTGATCAGTGTCAATCTTTACTTAATATTTAAAAAAGTTATGCAGCTAAAAATTTCTTAAGTATGGATAAAGCTTAAAATATTAGACTCAAAGAAACAGTTACTTTCTTTTCCTCCTGGGTAGAAGGGAGATGTTTATCACTCACATTCTACAAATTCACAAATTAGTGCAGGGGTATCCACTAAGGTTCAAAGGTAAACACATCTAGAGGAAAGTTCCTATTACGTGCTGACATAAAGTACCTGCTGAGTTTTTCTGGGTTTTAGTGACTCATCTGGATAAACAGGGCCAATCATAAGTGATTGTATGTTAGCAAAGAAGTTCTAATAGTTAAGTCTTTAAACAGAAACTTTAAGTAAAAAATTAGTCACTAATATGAGCACAAAAATAAAAATGTTTTACAGTAAGTAATGCAAAAAAAAAAAAAAAGGTTCAGGAAGCTAAAACATTAGCAACGAGAAGCAATCTCTTCAAAGGGTGCTCAGGATCCGGGAAGGAAAGAGGGTGAAGAGGAACCTCTGCCATCCTGCAATCATGCTCTAAAAGTATCTTCTGTTTTTATCTACTAAGTTTTAAAAGGCATTTTCCTCAGCTCTTGGAATAATACCATTTGCCCAACAATATTATGAAAAAAGTTAATATAGCTTCCCACAGTGTCTAAATTATTTCTCAAGCATATTCCCCACCAGAGGAAAGGCCTAGTCTTAGAAAACACATGATCTCGGCACTTGGCGTATTAATCTCGCCTCAGCTGCTGCTCACTGTGATCCTATAGGAAAATCGTCAAACTCTGGAGGTTCTTTGTGTCACCGTGTCTGTCCTGTGTGGAGGTCACAAGCTGATGTCAGGATGTCTTCCCCAATCGCTCTCCAGACAAGGTACCTCACTAACTCAGGAGCTCCCCCTTTCGGCTATCCTGGCCACTGAGCCTTGAGGTCTGTCTGTGTCTCCCCGGGTGTGGGGTCCACACTCAGATCACCATGATCGCTTGGCCAGCACTTCAGCTGCCAACTGAGCCACTTTGCCAGTTTTCAGTCTCACGTGCGTTCTTAAACCACTTCCTCAGAAGACCACGATTCCTAGTTTACATGCCTAAAGATATCTATTATATCTGAAGCTGCTGTTTCTTTTGTGGCATTTTGAAAATGGTCTCCCACTCGGCATTTTTCTGTTTTCTTGAGTGGATTTCCAAATGAAGTTTAAAAGGCAACATGAACAGTTGACCAAAGATTCCTTATTATAATTCAAATACCTGTGTGCTAGAGCTAAACTCCAGCTGGAAACTAAACACTGGACTCTACCCAGATTCTCTTGGGTGTCTATGTATGTTTAGGGTCCTTCTAAAAGGATTCAGTGAAGATGAAAGAAACAGAAATCACTGACCATATGAAAGCTACCAAGTGTTCTTTTTCTAATTCATTCTAAAAACAAAACAGAAAAAAAAACCCTTATATATCCAATATACAGTTGCAAAACTTAAAATACCACCTGAAACAAATCTTAGAAGGACCTCTGCTACATGCCAGGCCATTATGAGCCTGGAGCATCTCACAATATTTTACATAGATAAAGAGAAACGAGCCGTGCTTTAACACGAAAGTATTGTGAAAACTTACTATTATTGCATGGATGTAACCAGTAACAAACAACCGTAGGGTACGTGAATGAGTAATTTGTTGACAGGTCCTAAAAATGCCTTAGAGGGAAAACAAATTGTTTTACAGACTAATTTCTAACATGAGCTATTTCCAGTTACTTTTTATTGTTATTATAAAGCTCAGTTTTATTGAATGGTTTTTATTCCAAATAAATATCATAAATAGAATAAATTAATTTCCATCTAAAAACAATCTTTGTTGAAAACTATGTCTGGTTCTTAAAGTCATGAACGTGAGCCTACTTTAACACTATTTCTTTTTAAACTGTTCAGAGCAAGAAATTTTAAACTATACTGGCCATTTGATTTTTATGTTTAAGTATTAACATAAGAAAACCTTCAAAGTTCCACTCTGTACCTCAGGTCATTTTGTAAGTTTCAAACACTGTAAAGTTAATTCTTAATTTTACGCATCACTTACGAATCTGTTTAGTTTTTAAATATCTGTTGTATATTATAGTAAAAAAAAATCTTTGAACTTCCCCCACAGATAAAGCAAGTGTTCAGTGTTGTTTACCATTCTCATTGCTATAGTTCATCAGCATGCCACAAAAGACAGTCAAGAGCTTCTCATTGGCGGGATCTGTTATACTGCACAGGGACCTTAAATGGTCAATTACAATCTGTGCACCACCTGCTTGGTCAACTGCACTTCTGCCCTCATCTGTAAAACAAAGAATTAAATTAAAAATAAAATAAAATAAAGGAAATGGACCTTACAATTTCAAATACAAAACATAATACTGTTTGTTATCCCTTATTTAATAATTTGAGGATAAACCTAAGCAGGGTGACTAAATGTCTTGTTGAAAATCAGACAGAAGGAAAACAAAACAAACATGAACATGGGGGTGGGATGGGGAACAGACAATCACCTTCTAGGAGGAAAACCCTCACTGGGCTAAGATGGGAGCTTAAAGAACTTCTGAGTGTCCGTAGATGGCGAGAAACTCACACCCCTCTTAAAAGCAGGAATAAAATAATCCTCTTCTGATGGGACAGGGTTTCTGAGGAAGAGAACCTGGGGCCTTACACACAGGATACAGGAGTTCTATCACTGAGCAATGTCCACAGCCTCCTAAGTGGTATTAACTGGTGACTGTGTTCGTTCCTTAACTTGGAAAACAATACATATGTCCTCCTATGAGTGTTTCTCAAAGTCTGTTGTCAAAGAAAAGTGGCTACGTCACAGTATAATTCTGGGTTCCATCCATACACAATTACTGAATACTAGTGCTAGGGTCTAGCAGCATTTCTATCATATTTTCACTCTTGATTTATGCTCTATTTTTCCTGATCTTCTCTCTTCTAACTTACACCATCATATTTCAAATTTGAAGTGCTAAAGAAACACACTTGTGAGCCTACAATACACAAATGTCATTCAGCGCTGGAGCGTGCAAACTGCTTTAGGAGACTTCCCAACCTTGGGACACAGGAATGGAAAGGGCTGTGTGCCTTTTAAAGCCTTACCATTTCCTATAAAAAGATAGTCTATAGAATAGTGTGACCCATAGTACAGAATCATGATGGCAACATATGGAAGCCACATTAAAGAGTAAAACAAGGCAAGTAGTACATTTTACTGTGATTTTATTTAACCAAATATCTATTATCATTCTAACATGCAATCAGTGTTATTAGTGAAATATTTTGTATTCTCTATAACAAATTTCCCGAATCTAAGAGTATTTTACCCTAGAGCTACCTCTCAACTTAAACTAGCCACACCCACAGCTCAGGAGCTATACCAGTGATTTGATGTCACAGTGGACAGCTCAGCTGTGAGAACCAAAGGGCAAGCACCGGAAACACCTCCCAAAGGAGCGATTGCCAAGAAGCTCCTAAATGAAAGATTTCTAGTTTTCTACTAAACAAAAAAACCACACTGGACTAGGGCCAAACATTTATTTATATGTGATGCTCAATCACCTGATGATATGAAACTTAATACACCATTTCTTTTGGCATAGTCATATACACACATTCAACACACTAACTTCTTAATTATAAAATTAAGGAAATAGGTTAAAATGAAAATAATTTCATGTCCTAATAGTTATACTGATATACAGATGCACAATTATGCCCTATGCTAAACAGCTAAGACTACTAAAAATTATATACCTACAGAGTAACTAGTCAGAGAAACTGGCTGAGAATGTTGTATTCTTAGAAATTTAAGTGTCCAGGGCTGGGGAGATTGCTCAGTGGATAAAATACTCACCAAGCAGTTTAAAGCCTGGATTTAGATTCCCAGAGCCTACATATATGTTGGATGCGCATAGCAGCCACCTGCAATTCCAGCACTGAGAAGGTAGGAACAAGGGATTCCCCAGGACAAGCTGGCTACCTACACTAGCCATATACGTCAGCTTTGGGTACAAGTGAGAGACCTTCCCTCGGTGAATAAGGTAGACAGCAGTAGGGGAAGACACCCAACACCAACCTCAGGCCTCCTCTTGAACAAATCACATACACAAACACTCTCTCTCTCTCCTCTTGAACAAATCACATACACAAACACACACACACACTCTCTCTCTCCCTCTCATACACACAAACACACACACACCCCTTTACTTTCCAGCCAGGTATGGTGCACACTTGTAGCCTAGCATTTAGGAGGTTGAGGCAGAAGGACTGCAAGTTCTAGCCAGCCTGCCGCACAGATCAAAACCTTCTAAACAAAAAACAAATATAATTTCCAGTAACAGAAAATATGCAAAAACGAGTCAATATATATGTGATATATTTTAGAAAAAGAAAACTAACAGTTAAAAATCTAAATATTCACTCTATGGATATACAGCATATCCAAACCTAAAGTTTACAAAACTCAAATCGAATTTGACTTCAGTTGCTGAGTAAGTGTGAGCTTTCAAAATATAAATTGTGAATGCCCAAGAAATTTTTAAAAATTAAAAAAAAGGAATTTTTAAAAATTAGAATAAGCCTTACTTTCCTGATACACAAAGCTATGGTGAGCCCATTTAATTAATTTTGAGACAGGGTCTCACTGTAGCTCAAACTGGTGGGGCGCTCACTCTATAACCAACATTGGCCTTGAGATCCTATCAATATTCCTTTATCAGCTACTCAGATGCTGGTATTACATGTGAGTTGCCATGCTCAATTGTAGTCTGTTTAAAGCTAAGTTGGCTCCCTATCGACAGAGCTCATCAGGGATGAAAAATTGACTCAAAAGCTCCTTCGGGCTGGCACTTTGAACCTTCCCTTATAGCTCATTTAAGTTCCTCTGTGACTCTCTACACCCTCACACATCCCACTAGGTCACTCGAGGCTGGGACTTACTTAGAAAGCCTTTATTGTCGTTCCTGTCCTCCACCAGTCTCTCCAGACTTACCCTGAAACCTGCTGCAGCCCAATAAAAGTCCTGGATACAAGGGGGCACACCTCAACATAATAAAGACAATCTATAGCAAGCCCTAACATCATCCTAAATGGAGAGAAACTCAAAGAATTTTCACTAAAATCAGGAACAGGACAAGGTTGTCCACTCTCTCCATAGCTATTCAATATAGTACTTGAAGTCTTAGCTTGAGCAATAAGACAACGGAAGAAAACCAAAGGGATACAATTAGGAAATGACAAAGTCAAAGTATCTTTATTTGCAGTCAAAATTTTATACATAAAAGATCCTAAAAATTCTATTAGGAAACTTTTGTAGCTTATAAACATTTCCAGCAATGCAGCAGGATACAAAAATCTGTAACCTTCCTAATATAAATGACAAACATGGAGGAAAAAAAAATCAGGGAAACAGTACCTTTCACAAGAGTCCCTAAAAATCTATCTTTAGATAGCCCTAACCAAGCAAGTGAAAGACTTGTATAATAAAAAAAAAAAACCTTGACATTGAATAAAGAAATTGAAGACACCAGAAAATGAAAAGACCCACCCTCCATACTTAGGGGTTGAAAGGATTAATACCGTGAGAAAGGGCCATTCTACCAAAATTGATAGGTTCAATGCGATCCCCAAAATTCTTCACAGAAATTAGAAAAATTTCAATTTTATGTGGAAACATAAAAAAAACTCAGGATAGCTAAAATAATCCTGAATAATAAAAGAACTTTTGTGCATGCCTGTATCTGAAAAGAAACAGTGGAGAAGTGGTGGACTGGAAGGCGGGGAGTGGGAGAAGGAACTGGGAAAAGGAGAGGGAGGGAAAAAAAACGTTTGGGATGTAAAAACAAAACAAAACAAAAAAATTAAAAAAAAGAAAAACTCCTGGAAGTAGTGCCATCCCTGATCTCAAACTGTACTACAAAGCTATGGTAATAAAAACAGCATGGTACTGGCATAAACACAGAAAACTGATTAATGGAATAAAATTGAAAATGCAAACATAATTCCATATACCCATAGACACCTGATTTTTGAAAAAAGAAAAGAAAAAGGAAAAAGAAAAAAGGGGGAAACTAATTTAAGAAAAGGCAGTATCTTTACAAGATGATGCTGGTCAAACTGAAGAGCTGCGTGTAGGAAAACCCAAACAGATCAATGGTTATCATCCTGCACAAAACTCAACTTCAAATGATCAAGGACGTCAATGTCAGACCAGATACCCTGAATGTGACAGGAGAGAAAGTAGAGAATAGGCTTGAGCTCAAGAACTACATCAACAGCACATCAACAGCACAGGCACCAACAGATCAATTATCTACTAGTTAATAAATGGGAATTTGCAAAGTTGAAAGCTTCTGTTAGGTGAAGGGCACCATCATTCAGGCAAAGTGGCAGCCTACAGGACGGAGAAAGAGCTTACCAGTGATGAAGTATCTAGAATATATAAAGAACTAAAAACACCTGAACAGCAAGAAAACAACTTAAAATGGGGTACAGAACTAATTTTCAAAAGATCAAACAGAAATGACTGAAAAGCACTTGAATGTTTAACATCTTAGTCTATCATGGATGGAAGACAAATGAAAATCAGTTTGAGATCTCATATTACACCAATCCAAATGGCTAAGATCAATAAGACAAATGACAGCACATGCTGGTGAGAGGATGCCGGGAAAGTGAAACACTTATTCACACTGGTGGGAGTGCAAACTTTACAGCTATTAGAGCGAATACAGAAATCAGTGCAGAGGTTCCTTAAGATCCAGTCATACCACTGTAGGGCTTCTACCTAAAGCACTCTGCATCTTACTGCTGAGAGATACTTGCTCATCCAAATTCATTCCTGGCTGATTCTTTTTTTTTTTTAAATTTTCATTTCTTTTTCTCTTATACAATATACCCCAACCACAGTTTCCCCTCCCTCCACTCCTCCTAGTTCTCCCCACCATCCACCATGAACCACCCCCATCCTTTCCCAGAAAAGAGCAGATCTCCCAGAGACATCAACTGAACCCGGCACAACGAGGTACAATAAGACAGAGGAAAAACCCTCACATTAAGACTGGGTGAGGCAATCCAGTAGGAACAGAAGGGCTCCAACCAAAAGCAGGCTGCCTTGCGGGAGGGGATGAGAAGACAGATAAAGAGGAGGAGGAAAGACAGACTTTTGAAAACTGATTTTCTTTATGCACTCACTACCACATATTTTGTTCTTTATATTAATTTTACAGAAAAATAAATGTAATTAATGAGTTACCAGCTAATCCCAATAGTTTTCTCCATGCTGCCCGGGGCTCACCAAACCAGCTTCTCTTTGTTCACAGAGGCACATTCAGGCTATTTCATTGATTAATTAATGTAGAAATGGTTCCCTTTGTTACCATTCTCCAGGTCACTTCTCTTAGCTCCTACTAGAACAGACTGAGGAGACTTACATTTTTCTTCTCTCAGTTATAAAGTGTGGATATTTCTCATGAGTACAACCATGTTGTATGTGACTTCCCATGTCTCATTTCTGTCACAGAGTGTAATTCTCCACGGTCCAGTGACAGAGCAGCTGATATTAACAGTGCCTCATAAATCTTTATGGCTGGTTAGTATTCTTGTGGATAAAATACGGATCTGCTGTCTAGCTACCCTGAAAAAGAATTAAACATTACACTGTACCTACTCTGGGATATGCACTGCATTACAGATCATGGCTGGTGCCTTCATGGCGGTCAGTCTTTGACCTCATGCTATTTGGGTGGGTCATCCAGTTATCAAACCAAGCATCTGAATTATGTATGTTTTTTTTTTACTATGCCGGCTAAACAGATGAGAACCAGAGGCACCATATTAAAAAACTATTGGCTTATGATTGAGTGAACATCACAACTTCAGTGATGATGACAAAGCAGAACAGAAAAGCAAAATAAACAGTAAAAATTATTCAATCTAAAAAAACTTTCATCTAAATTTTGTTTTAAATTACTCAGAAAAAAAATAAAAATTATTGAGAAAAGTGTGTGTATGAGGTCATATTTTGGTCCCATCGTTTAGTTTTCAATGAAATAAAAAGCATCTGTGAGTGTGTTCACATCTGTGCCCTTGTGTGTGGAATCACATGCACTTGAGTGTAGAGACCAGAGTCAGTCTTGGAGTGTGCACCTCAGTCTCTGAGAGTTCTCACTGGTACCTGGGCTCACCAATCAGACTAGGTTGGTGTATTAGTCACTTTCCCATAGCTGCGACAAAAGACCATAATCTTATAAAAGGAAGGGTTTACAGGCGTTTCCGTTTCCAGAGGGAAGAGAGTCCGTTGCCGTGACTGGCAGCAGGCAGGCCTGGTGACTGGAGCTGCTGAGAGCTCACATCTCCAGTGAGAAACAGAGTACAGAGAAACAGGGCACACAGCTTTTAGCCTCAAAGTCTGCCCCTAGCAACACACTTCCTCCAGCAAGGCCACACCTCCTAACCTCCTACACCTATCCCAACTGTTCCACCAGCTGGGACCAAGTATGCAAATGCCCAAGACTATGGGACCGCCTCATCCAAACAACACAGCCAGATAGCCAGCAAGCCTCAGGGATGTCCTGTGCCTACCTTCCCAGTGTTGGGATTACAAAACAACACTCTCATCGCTTTACAAAGGAAACAACTACCCCCCTAGCTCCACAGAGTTTCTTTTACACATTCAGTTCTCTTGATGATAAAAGCACTGCCTTATTCACTTTGCAAGGGAGGGGGGCGCTAACTCTGAAATGGTCGTGTGTACACACCACAACAGACCAAAGGTGACAGAGCACAGATGTACAAAGACTTCTGGTTACCAACAACCAGAGTAAAAGCTAAGCACAGAGAAGTTGCATGCAAATACCTCTGGTTCTAGTTTGAAAGCTAAGAACATGGTGATTGGCAAATTAAGAAATCATAATTTTTGCTTTAATTTTAACTCACTCTTGGCATAAGGAAGTTATCATGATTAAATATTGCCAAATGGAACTTGAAAAGTCTGAACGCTAATTCAATGTTCTCTTATTAAGTATCTTTTGGAGAAGTATTTTTCTTTCCCATTTAATTTAGAAAGGATGACAGCACTTTATTCGTTGTTGATTTTGAGGTAGCACAGGCTGTGCTTTAACCCACAACCCTCTCGTCTCGGCACTGTCGATCCTGGAACTACAGGCATGTGCCACCAAGCCTAGTGCAACAGTATACTGTTCAATTCTCAGCATCAATTGAGAAGATAGTTTAAAAGATTCATTTCTGTAAGTTATCTCTTCCCCTTATTAGTCATCCAACAGAAGTCTAAAATGTACACAAAGCACAAAGTTACCAACATATTAATTCACATATAATTAGTTCAGAGCTTAAAGTGACAAGGATCAATAACACATGAGTCACATGAAAATTCAGCTGGATGCAGCAGAAGGTGTGCACAGATCGGGAGACACGGGAGACAGAGGCAGGGCTACGCAAACCACAACACAAGAAGAAATGAAAGACAAGAGGAAAACAATCTTCAGTACATTTTCACCACCTACTACTAGCCATGGGATGGGATGCAATTTCCAACCATTGGAACTATTTCCAGATCAGTTATAGATAACAGTAAAAAAAAAAAAAAGGAAAATGAGATGGTTTACTTTAAACAGAAGGAAAAACACTTCAGTTAAGGGAAACTATCATAAACTAAGGTCTCTGGAGAACTGCAAGAAAACACTGGAAATCCCATGACTATTCCTCATTGTCAAAAGGCATTTCTTTTTCTTTGCTAAAATGCAAAATGTTAAGAATTTCAGTAAGAATTTAACATTTGAAATTGTTACCACTAAGGTAATTATTTATTAAATAATAAATTGCAGTCTCCATGTGAAGATAAGCTTGCTGTAAGCAGAATTTCAACACCTGTCCGTTTGCGGGTCTGAAGGAAGCAGAAGGTGGTTACACTGAGCTACAATGCTTCTTGCTTCTTTCTCTCTTAACTGTGTCCGCCTCTGTGGTAGATGTACAGAAAGAACCTAACGTGTGTTGTATGTGTCTTCTAAAGGGAAACAAACTCTCAAATCTGTTCCTTTTACTTTCTTATCACTAATCATTATAATTCAAATTCTGTTTATTTTTAAAAGTAATTCTTCCAAGACAAAATCACCATAAATTAGTCACGAATTCTTTTTTCAAGAAAAACAAGGAGTGACTTTTTATGCTGAGTCAGGAAAAATTATACCAGCTATAAATAAATTTTGTGTGTGCTGTTTCTCAGAAAAGCGAATAAATGCTTGATGTCAAACTAAGCCCTAGTTTATTCATATTAATTTGACCTGACTACTACTAGGAGAGCAGCAAGAACATGAAGAAAATCCTATGACACAGCGCATCGCCAACTGCTAATGGCTGCAGGGAAAACAGGAACCCTTGGGAAAGTCCTCCGGCACAGGCATTCTCACCATTAGGAGGGTGTGAACTGGGCCTTAGTTGATGGAAGGCAGTGTTTCTCAACCTTCCTAATGCTATGGCCCTCATGTTGTGATGACCCCCAACCATAAAATTAATTCATTGCTAATTCCTAACTGTAATTTTGCCACTGCTATGAATCACAATGTAAATATCTTATATGATTTGCAGGATATCTAATATGACACACCGTTAAAGGGTCATTCATTCCCCCAAAGGGGTCATGACCCACAGGTTGAGAACCTAAGATGAAAGGGAACAGAAGAAAGCCAGTTCAAATTTTTACTATATTAGACTTGACCTGTATTCCATACTAACAATCCAGTATATAAGAAAGTAAGTTCGTTTCCAGAGACTAAATGCTATCCACCACAAGAGTAAGAGGGTAAGGGAACAAAGAATAAACAGCGCAGGTGTCAGGAAGTAGCTGGGAAGAGGACAGTTTCAAGGGTAAGTCTTTTGCTTAGAAGACAGAGCTAGTCAGATTAGCAAGCTCTCTACAAGTCATCTACCTGAAACAGAAGAACACTGAACAGTATTTAAAGGGCAGGTAAAGATGTACCGTACATACACTAAACAAATGAAAGTTAATCTCTATACTGTCAGAATTAGCACATATTAAAACAGGAATTATGATCACAATTAAAACGGGACATAATACAATAAGGATTAATCCAAAATAGGTAAGCATCTAATAACTTAAAAAGTCCCAAAGCTTCAAAATATAGTGAAAACTGACAGAACTTTGGAGAAACGGACATGTGTACAGATACAGAACAGATGCTCACTGCCTAACCTTGGTCAAGTACACTGGACATAAATATTCGAAAAGGCTTGGCTGTCAGTTTGAAGGAGACATAGTAGTTAGTAAATGAAATAAAGGCTTCAAAAGGATTTAAACTGATAACTTTGATATTTGTATATAATCAAGAAACCTTCACATGCCTGGCAGTGGTAGTGTAGGCATTTAATCCCAGCACTTGGGAGACAGAGTAAACAATAAAACTTGAGAGTCCCTTTCAGAAGTAGTAAAGCTGAGAAGAAAAGTTATAAAGACTCAAGAGCAGACCAGTGGCCCGGAAGCAGCAGAAACCAGCTGGGCTGCCTTGGAGAGGTACAGGCAAACTGAGGCTCTTGGAAAGGGCACTCTCCTACCTACTGGGCTGCCTGCAGGCTGTGTAGTGTTAGTCCAAGTTTCCCAGCTTTTGTGTGCAGTCGCCTGGGTTGCCTTGCTGATGTAGTTGTCTTTGGGTCACGTCTGCTCCTATAACCAATCCTTCACCCATATTCTTGGAACTCCAATAAAACTCACTGGTTCACCAAATTGGAATTTGGTGGTATTTGAGCTCTGGTCTGTTGTGGGTTCGCTATTTGAGAGGAGAAAACTAGTGTTTTATATAGCCAGGAAAAGTTTTTATGCTGACATCTATGCATCTGGGTTTGGGAACATTGCCATTCTAGGTGCTATTTGGTTTTATCTTTGGGTGTGTGTGTGTGTGGCTGTGTGGGTGTGTGTGTTTCCTTTGGTTTTTGTTGCCCTCTCTGGTTCTTAAGAGGGGGTGGTGGCTATGAGGTGCTTGGTAGGGAATTCTTCTGGGGTCCTGATAGGCGTGTCCACTGGGGACTCTTGGTAAAATGTGGTTCTAGATATTGGGTGGTGACACTTAGAAATGGGGATGGGCTAGTAGGAAGGAAACTTCAGGAGTTCACAGGAGTAAGAAAAAAAGGTGTTCTACCACGATCTGCTTTGTCCCCTGGGAATGGGGACAGAGAGTGAGGAAGGGCCACAGCAAAAGGTCTCCTACAGAGCTGGGGATTAGAATGGGAACTGGATTGGAGGAACAGAGAAGAGGTGAAGATCTGCAGTTAGCTTACTTGCTTCCTTGGTCAGAGAGACCTGTGGGTTCCTAGCAAGTGGCTGCTGGTGTTTGGGATTGGGATAAAACAGTATGTGGGGTCAAGGAAGTTAGGAGGGGAAGAGCTATGTGATCCATTTGTGATAGGGCTGGGGGCTGGGAAGGGAGGCCACTGCAGGTGTGTTGCAGTGCTGGGGATGAGCCTGGGGGACTGGATTTGCAGGAGCTGAGTGAGGGTTAGTTCCTACCTGCCTCCCTCATTGATGTTTCTTAACCCATCCAGATCAAACTATCATTTGGTTTCCTACTGGCATGTTATAAGATTTTGCTGTGTCCAGCTCAATTTCATTTCACTTTAAGTATGAGAAAAAACAATTGTCAGAAATACAATGAACCAACTTCACTTTTGTCATGCCAATAAGTTGAGGCAAACTGAAAGGGGATAAACAGTATTCATTAAGGCTGACCAAGACTGAAGTATTCATTTATAAAAAAAATTAAGTAAGAGCTGTACAAATGCCTTCATTCTTACTCTTTATCCTAGGAAAAGAAGACAATACCCAGGGCAATAAGGGTGATATAATTTCAGGGATTTTCATTAATACCCTTTTTGGGCAGAAGAAATGGTATAAAGCCATAGTTATCCATCTGAGAACTTGAGAGATATACCTAATTTTTTTTACTGTACAAGTAACAGTTAAACCATCAAATTTTTATCTAAATTACTTTAATTATTACTATGAATTTTATTAAACCAAAACATCCTTTGTTTCTCAATAAAGCAAACAATGTTTACACATACTTCTATATTGAGAGAAAATGTCAAGGACAAAGGATCAAATAAAGCTTAGCATGTTTATATATATATTTTTAAAGGAAGGTTTTTTTTTAAAAAATATAACATTTTCCTTCCTCATACGATTTTACTTTATCCTCATTCAATTGCATAGTATTTATTTTTGTAATTTATAACAGATTGAACAAATGCTCATTTAAGACTAGCTTTTAGAAAAAATTTCAGGACATACATATTCCTATATTTTCATTTGGAGAGGCAGAGGCTTAAGCGTACTTATTTAATGACAGAGTATTTACATCTTCATAACAACTTGTACAAATACAGTACTTACAGAGATAATGGACCAGAGACGTGGTTGTTAAGTCAGTGTTATCACTAATGCAGTTGCTGATCCTGAACACTGAACTCTCAAGATTCAGTCTCTGTAGCTGTAGTATTTGGCAGGGATTAGTTAGACCATGTTGAAAATCTCTCTATTTTTAAAATGATTTATCTACTTTGTTTTATGGGAGGATATCATCAATATATATTATATAAATGTTTGGATGCTTCAAATAAAATATTAGGAATAAGTAAGTTCTGAAAGACCAACTTCTAAGCAGTATATTCTGCAGGAGGCACCCCCTCACTTTCCTGGGAGGGTCTGTGCTTTTGTTTATCTATGGGGGCTTCAATAGCATAAATGAGTAAGGGGAAGGGCTCTATGTACCAACTCCTAACTACCTACAGGACAGTGACCAAATGTCAGTTTAGTCTGTGGTGGAGTAAACTTGACACATAAAATTATAAAGATTTGTTTATTTTTCCTTCATATGTATGTGTGTTTTGTATGCAGAACATTCGCCAAGTACATGCCAGTTGCCTGTGTAGGCCAAATGAGGGTGCCAGATGCCCTGGAACTGGAGTTAGGCTACTGTGGGTGCCATGTGGGTGCTGGTAACTGAATCCTTACCCATACAAGAGCAGCAAGAGCTCTCATCAGCTGAGCCATCTTCCCAGAAGCCTGCAGTTTAAAAACAGGAATTCTAGGTAGCTTTTACTCCCATTACTAGTTCCTCACGGTTCACTTCATTCTATATATCCCATCTGATTAAAAAGTATCTGAAATGTTTGCTAAATGAGAAGGTAATTTTAACTTTTTGAATATTCATTTTCAAATATATATATAAAGCTACTGTTGACCTGTGTCCTGGTCAGTCTTAACTGTTAACCTGACAGAGCCTCAAAGGGCCCACACAGATCAACTGGCCTGTGGGCATGTCTTAGGAACAGGAGGTTCTCTTGATTGACTAATGCAGGAGGGCCCAGCTCATTGTATACTATTCCATTCACTGGGCAGGTAGTCCTGGACTGCGTAAGAAATCTAGCTAAGCATGGACCTGGAGTGAGTCAGCAAGCAATATTCCTCTCTGGTTTATGCTTCAACCTCCTGCCTGAGTTCCAGTCCTGATTCCTCTCAATGACAAACTGAGACCTGGGAGTGTAAATAAATTGTTTCTTACTCCAACTGCTTGCAGTCAGCACTTTAAAATTATAGCAACACAGATCTGAGGAGAACACCTATTCCTCCTCCGTGTGGCAATAAGAACCATAGAACTCATGATTCTCAGCAGAGAAAAATAAGAACATGCAAGAGTAACAATAAAGCCCAGAAGAAGAAAGTACCTTTTCAGCATCAGCAAACTGCTCCACCCTCCCAGGAGACACAGCTCCACACAGAGGCCACTCTAGACACGTGTCTTTTGTGATGAAGCTGCTTCTGATTTCAATCTGACTCAGTGGAGATTAATTTTTCTGTTTATAGAAGGCTGAGGAAAAACAAGAAGCTTCAACAGGTTCCTTTTTCTTTAATTTAGTGTTCTACCTTTGGTGGTATGATTCTAACGATTGTGAGGAATGACTAACCCTCAGTTGGACTTTAGATAAATGTCCTATAAATGACAAAGATGCAGCCTCCCACAGAGGAAGTCCAGTCCGCTTTGGGAGCCCAATTGCAGCCCCAGTGTGGAGGGGGCTGAGGCAGGAAGATGTTGAGTTTGAAGCCAGCGTGGGCTACCTTATAGAGACAATCCATCTCATCCTCCCCAACCAAATTCTAGATTTCATACTTCCACAGTAGAAATGTATTTTCTCAACCCATAAATTTTTCAAGTATATTCTTTATTATGTGATTAATATCCTCAAAAGAAGGGGAAAGACTAGTGTTGTTAAAAAGGGGTCTTTCATACTTGAAGATGCCGGCAGCCAATGAGCTAAATCACTCAGACAGGTGTCAGTTCTGTGACCCACAGACTCTGCCGCTGTGAGCTGTATGCTTATGAAGGACTTCTTTCTACTCCTCTTACAACATATACTACTATTTAATTTCACCAAGTACAAAAGAAACTATATTTTCCTGAGTCAATAATAGGCACACCTATATTGTTTATAAAGACATGTCAAAGATATTTATAAATTCTACTAGGGAAGAAAATTGCCAAACACTGAATTTTTAGTGCCTAAAGGCATGTTCAAATTTCTATTTAAGCTTTCAAATAAAGAAAAGTTACCAAACATATTAACATCATTTTTCAAATTCAAAAAGCAGTTTTTGTCATGTTCCAGGTGCAGGTAGCATCCATTAAAAACTAGATACAAAAGCAAAAGTTATAAATATTCCATTAGTGGAATTATAAAAATGAATCATGAGGATAAAACCATGATGATCATTAAATACTCACATGAAAAGCATAAACTTGCATTTTGTGGCATATTATAGTCAGATTAAAATGATGCCTTTATATAGGAATATATCAAAGTTTTAATGTATTTATGCCTATAATACCAGATCAGGACAAGAAGAAAAGAT
>PVIU01012156.1:0-61295 GCA_004026605.1 Ondatra zibethicus
CTCCTTCTCTTCTTTCCTTCCTTCACACAGTTTTAGTAAGAAGCAGTGGCTGGTCTATAACTCAATGGCTGGTCTAGAACTCATTATGCTCACCACGTAACCAAGGCTGACCTTGAACTTCTGATCCTCCTACTTCAAACTTTGCAAGTGTTAGGATTACAGGTTTGTGGTGTGCCTTCATGTTCAGAAAGAACCATGGGTTGAAATTTTTTTTTGTTTTGTTTTTTTTTGTGTGTGTGTGAGAGAGAGAGAGCGAGAGAGAGGGAGAGGGAGAGAGGTGTGCTAGGGATTAAACCTATGGCTTTGTGCCTGCCAGGTGAGCGAGCTAAACCCCAGGTGCATATCTATATGGTTTGTTGTTTAGCTGTATAAGATTTGCATCCAAGGTAGCACCTGGCATTTATTGTGGGCCAGCCTTGTGGGAAGGGCAGTGCTTCTGTGTTGTCTGTGTGACCTTAGGGTAGTCCTTTAACGTCACTCAGTTTTGTATTCTCCGATTGGTGAAGTGAGGATAATTGTGCTAGCTTCAGAGCTAATGGGCAAGTTGAATAATGTCAAATTGGAAAGCTCTCAACTGTTAGGTCTGTAGAAAGTCAAGCATATAGGATTCAAGTGCTCAGAAAAGTTTAAATCATGTTTTAATGGCCAATGTTGACAAAGGCAGTAGAGCATGCCAGATGAAAAACATTCAGCTCTCCATTAGGAATGCTTATGATATTTAAAAGGGTAAGCTTCAGTTATCAGAGAAAGTTCACTTTGGATCAGCTTATTCATAGTTCATTTGGGATCAATGAGGCATTGCTGTATAATCAGCTTTGAACTCTCTACTTCCTGTCTTAAGCCATGTGACCACAGGGCATGGAAGCTGTTGGCTCTTTCAGGGGTAGTCTAATAAAGGATGTAATTAGTCGAGTAAATATGCTCTCTTAGATTTCCAGTGCAAAGGGTCTAGGTTGTGGTTGCTATAGAACCCCTTGTGTGTGCCTTTGTTTTTAAAATGGGGTCTTGTAAAACCCAAGTAGCTGCCTTAGAATTCACTGTTTAGACCAGGCTGGCCTCAAACATCTGGTGGTCCTCCCATCTCTGTCCCCCAAGAACTGGAATTATTAACCCATCTTAAATTGATGTGGATAACTGATCTTAATCACAAAGAAATAGCAAAATTTGCCATCCAGAACAAGGGCTTTTCTCTTGCAGGTCATTTGTACTCTCACTGACCTATCCCTCCTAGGCTGTGAACTCAGGCCTAGTTGGCAAAGTTAGGAGGTAGGAATGCAAGCTAGACCTTGTGTGAGTGTGCCCTGTATGGACTGGGTTCCAGGGAAGGTTTGAGTAATTCATCCCTAAGCTCCACTGGGATTCATCCTTGGTATGAAGAGCCAAGCTTGCAAGATCTTGGAAGCCATTAAGATTCCTTTTAAGCAAGATCCTTTAGCTGTTGAGTACTCAGAAAGGGAAAGTCTAAGGTTAGGGAGGTGAGATGGAGTTCTTCTTTTAGGGGACAACCGTCTGCTTATAATAGTTTCCTATTTAAAATTGGCAAGTCAGTTATGAATTAGACACCCCCTATCAGGTTTTCTGTTATTGCTCTATAAATATTTTCATGTACCCCCGACTTTCTTGCTTCCTTACTCTGCGTCTGATTTTTTTTTTTAAAGATAGATAAGGGCTTATATAGCCTAGTGCTGAGATTACCAGTATGTGCCACTACCTGCTTTAATGTTGGGGATTGAAGGAGTACAGAGACTTCATGGGTGGTATTTAAGTGTTCTGCCAACTGAGCTACATCCATCCCCAGCCCTCTCACTGGTGGCCCAGATAAGACAAATAACACCAGCACAAATGGTGGTAATTCCTTGCATTTGCCATATGTTTTATAGTTATAAAGCCCCCCCCCTTTACTGTTCTTCATAAATCATTTGATATACACTAACTTTTCTCTGCTTAGGTTAGGAATGATAGGGAAATCAAGGCTCAAAGTGGGTAAGGAATTGGAAAGATGATCTAACCAGTCCTGGGGGAAGATTTCAACCGGGAGGAAGATGAGTTTTGGATTCTGCAGGATACCATGTGGGAAAGAGAGACAAACATTGCTTCCTAAAGGCTTGGACTTTCTCTCGCAAAGCCAGGGTTCTGAGATTTGCAAGAAAAAAATCACTTTTGAATATTTGGTCCTTCCCCATTCCAGTAGTTGCAAATCTCCCCCAATCTCTCTGAAAAATTTGGATCAAAAATGAAGCTTAAAAAATGAAGTTTAGAGAGAATTCTCGCATTTGAGGCTTTTGTGTGGTTGGCCACCTGTTCCATTGTTTTCTGTCTGCTTGGGGCCCAGCCTGATTGGCTTCACAGTTGTCTCCTGGTGTCACCCACCCTCTTGCTGGTGTCAGACCTGTGCTTTCAAGGCGAATTGCCCTTTCCATCTGGTTGAGCCAGTAACTTGCTTGGCTTTGTTATGCAGAGTTGCTTACTAGCAAGTGAGAATTGCTTGGTCTTTGCTTCGACCTAACAGATCAATGTAGCCTCTTGTATATTAGTACGAATGTGAACATTGATTTAGTTTCCTTTCTTTTATTTATTTTTATTTTGAGATAGAATTTAAGGTACCTCAGACTGGCCTTGAACTCACTGTATAGCTAAGGGCGACCTTGAACTCCTGGTTCTCTCGCCTTAGTTTTCCAGGTTCTGGCACGTGCTAAGATGCCCAGTTTCTTTCCACTTTTTTTGATTCACTAATTAGTTCTCAGAATGCTTTGTAAAAGGATAGATGGTAGAGACAGAAGTATATGTTAGTGAAAATGCATTTTAATATTTTTCTTCGTGGATTCAATGGAAGGTTTAAAAACGGGGATCTTGGTGCCAGCAAAGTAGCTTGATCATGGAGTACTTGCCTAACGTGTGTAGTCTGGTTGGATCCAAACTGCTGAAAAAACGAAAAGGAGTCGGGGTTCTGGGTTTGGTGGCACATGACAGTAGTCACAGCCTTAAGGAAACTGATACAGGAGTATTGCTGTGTGTGAGGTCACAGTCTCCCTGGGCTACATAGCAAGCCATTCAGGACTACATACAAAGCAAAACAAAAATAATCCAACGAACAAACAAAAAATCGTGTTGAGGATCTGAACTCACCACTATAGAGGCCTAAGAACTGAAGTAGGGAGATTACTAGTTAGAGCAACTCTTCCTACAGTAGGAGCTGAGTGCTGTTTGGAAGGAGCTAGGCCTGCCATCTTCTGACCTTGTGCTCGAGAAACCCAAGCTTGTCTGTGCAATAGGTCTTGGCATATTTGTAGAAGTTCATGTAGGCTCTAGCTGATAGGAGTTAAGACTGGGCATAAGGATTTTTGTCCAGTTCCCTTTGGGATCCCAGTGTTGAGTAAAAATTAAGGTAACTGTATCGCTAACAGGAACTTTTCTGTGTTACTGGCAAGAAAACAACCTGAGAAAGCAAAGTCTTATGTTAGTGGACATACAGCATGAATCCAGTTGAGATGAGCTAAAATTCTATTCTGGACTCTTCGTCCTTTGGTCTCTGGAGGTAGATGTGGCCCTGATAGTTCAATTGGGAATTCTCTAAACTTGGTCAGCGATGTAGGTAATGGAAGTTGCAGCCTTCAGCCCCAAAATGCTGGAGGAAGGTTTGGGGTTCAAAGGAAGTAAGGAGCCTCGAGGGAGATGAGTAGCTCTCTTTGGAGAGTGAGTTCACTGTCTGGGCATGTCGCAGAATTGGGCTGGGGTGGGGGTGGGACTAGCACAGGATGGGAGGTGAGTAATGCTGTGGGCAAAGGCATTCAGTCAGTAGGAACATTCAGGCAGTTGGTGAGTAAGAGCCCAAGGACTTGGTGACTTCACCCCTCAACTCCATATGGAAGTTCTGGCATGGTGCTCTTGGGAATTGAATGCTGTTTGTTCCCTACTTCCTGTTTTAACTGGGTAGCCTTTATACCTGACTAGGGAGTGGAGCCACCCATAGATCAGTCTCTATTAGCTCGCTGCCCCTTCTGCTGCAATGCATTCCAAGTGCTCTATTTCACAGTGTTGTCTGTGATTGTTTCCCCACTGCTTCGTCTATGTGCTACCCGATTAGAGAACAGGCTTGTTTGCTTAGGGGCATGAGAGGATGGTTAATGGGAAAAAAATGAGGCTACCTTAGGCCTTCTTTTCTCTAGACAGCTTGCAAAGGAGCTGCCTCCTCTCCCCTGCACCCACTTCTCTTCTTCTCACTTTCTTGAAACAGAAATCATTATGTAGCCAGCCTTGCCTTGAAATCACTTTGTTCTTTATCAGTCTTTTGAATGCTAGCATTACAGGGCTGGGTTACCATGTCTGCTTCTCTCTCTCTCTCTCTCTCTCTCTCTCTCTCTCTCTCTCTCTCTCTCTCTCTCTCTCTTCCCCATAGGAAGGACAGTTGTAAAGAGCTACAGTGAGCGGTCAGAACGTGGGCATGTCTGAATGATGCGTTTCTTCTCTTTAGTGCTATGAGAAAAATTCCCAGCCAGATCACAGTATCTTAGACTAGTCACAGAAGAAAAGCTTGAAGGCAGCATTGACTACCAAGTGTAAATTGTAAAAGCGAAACACACAAAACCTTCCAGCCAGTGGGTTAATGAACTGACCAGGCAGTTCTCAAAAGAAGAGGCAAATGGCCAATACATATATCATGTGCATGGCTGTTTTGCCTGCATGTTTATCTGTGAATCACGTGTGTGCCTGGTGTACATGAAGGTCAGAAGAGGGCATCAGATCCCCTGGAACTGGAGCTAATAGATGGTTGTGAGCTGCCATGTGGGTGCTGGGAATTAAACCCAGGTCTTTGGAAGAACAGTCAGTACTCTTAACTGCTGAGCCATCAGAATTAATTTTATTTATTTGTTTTTGTTTAATCTTGACCACACGCATTTATTTATTTGTTTGTTTGTATGGGGGTGGTGGTGGGAGGCATGCATGTGGAAATCAGAGAACAACTTGTAGCAGTTGGTTCTCTTTTTCTACTTTGTGGGTCCTGGGGGTTGAACTAAGTTTGCCAGGCTTGTCAGTAGGCACCTCTTACCTGCTGAGCCATTTCTCTAGCCCACCAATACATTTTTGAAAAATGTTCACTATCCTTAGCCATCAAGGAAATGCAAATTTAAACCATTTAGAGATTCCACTTTACCCCAGTCAGAATGGTTATTTTATATAAAAAAGTCGAATGACAGAAAGTGGTGGTGAGGTGTGGGAAAAGGGGAATCCTTCTTTATTGTTGGGAGTGTAAACTGGTACCGTCACTATGGAAATCAGTGTGGTGGTTTCTCATGAAGCTAAAAATAGAACTACCATATGACTAAGCAATAATGCTCCTCTATATACCCAAGTAACTTACGTTCTACCACAGAGCTTCTTTTACATCCATTTTAAGGAATTTCTTTTATTCTTTGAGATTTTCGTACATTTGTACAATGTATATGTAGCACATCCATCCACCACTTCCCCGCTTGACATCCGTGAGGTCATGTGTGCAACAGCCATGCCATGTCCAGATGTCAGTGTTTTACAGTTCTTCTCCCCAGCCACCAGTTCTCCCATTCTTTTCACCCTGTTTTCATCAATGTTCCCTGAGACTTGACTTGGAGGAGACTGATCATGATAACTCATCCGTGGCCAAGCACTCAGTGACATTTGTTTTTGGAACTTTGACCAGCTACGAGTCTCTGCATTAACTACTAACCACTGCACAGAAAACAGAGAAAAAGGTTTCTCTGACCAGAGCTGAGAGCAGTGCAGATCTATAGGTATAAACATAAATATTCAGAATGCAATTTCACAGCATGACCATTTAGCAAAGCATGTAAGTAGGTTCCCCTCTAGGGCCTATGATCGTCTCAGGCATGGGCTTTTGACCAGGTAACAGTACCAGGCATGGAATTCTTCCTGTGGAGGAAGCCTCATTCAGTCAGGAAGCAGTTGGTTTACCCCTAGAACTGGCATGTTGCTGTTTTTATCAGCAGGCACATCATGCCAACATGTCAGTACTATGCCATACGGGATTCTAGCACTGGGTAAGATCATTTTCTTTGTTTGGTTTTGGGTTTTCTTGAGACAAAGTTTCTCTACATAGCCTTGGCTATTCTGGAACTTACTCTGTAGATCAGGATGGCTTTGAACTTGCAGAGATATTCCTACCTCTGCCTTCCAAGTGCTGAGATTAAAGGTTTATCCTACCAGACACAGCATAAGACAATTGTTGAAGATCCATGTTTATTGCTATGCTGTTCATGATAGCCAAGAAAGAACCAAGCGAATGGAAAAAGTAAATGGATATATAAACAGTGGAATTTTATTCAGCTTTAAGAAAAAATGAAATCATGGCATTTGCAGGGAAATGGGTGGAACTGGAAGTCCAAATAAGCAAAGTACTCATATTACATATTTTCTCTCATGTGGATCCTGGGTTTTAAGTTAGACGTATATGTATGTGAGTGAGTGTGTGCATAGGGGACACAGCTAGAAAGGGGAAAAGAGATCTGAGCAGATGGGCAGAAGGGGCAAAGCAAAAGGAAGATAATAGAATACTTGTAACATGAAAGCAGAAGGGAAGTTAGTTGGAGGGGATTCAGCAGGAAGAGGACAGAGGTTAGGGGGTAAGGAGGAAGTCAGAAGTGAAGGGCAAAAACAAATGCTATAAGGAAATTCATTACTTTGTATGGTAATCAAAAACATAACTAATAAGATAGTATTGTCGGCTTGAGAGGTGGCTCAGCAGTTAGAGCACTTGCTGCTCTCTCAGAGGACTTGAGTTTGATTCTCAACACCTGCATTAGGCAGCTCACAACTGGCTGCACTTTCCAGTTCCAGGCTATGTAAGCCTATAGCCATGGGCACCTGCCTTCATGCACACGTTCCCACATGCAGACCCATAGACCGCCATATAATTAAAGTTAAATCTCTTTTAAAGCATTGTTAAGAAAAAACAGGAAGAAGGATATGTAACAGAGACTGTATGTGACCCAAAGAAACAGTTGTCGGGGCTGGAGAGATGGTTCAGTGGTTAAGAGCACTGACTGCTCTTCCAGAGGACCTGGGTTCAATTCCCAGCAACCACAGGGCAGCTCACAACTGTCTGAAGATCCAGTTGCAGGGGATCTGACACCTTCACACCAATGCACATAAAAGAAAATAAACCATAAAAAAACCCAAAACCAAACAGGAAAAAAAACCACACCCAGAATTTAGAACTTCATTTAAAAAAAAAAGTTGTCAACTACCTATAGACTGTGTGCTTTGGATTATCAATTTAGTATGCATCCATTTTTTTTTTCCTGAGAAAGGTTCTCCCTGTATCGCTCAGGCTGGTCGCAAAGGGTCCTCTTACCTCAGCAGCTGAGACGGTTGGCTTATACACCGTGTTCAGTTTATGTCCACTTCTTAGATACTCAAAAGTCCTCTATAGTCACTTCTTTCTTGAGCCAGGTACACTGTAGGCCTTTTACTTCTGAATTAGGATTTGGCTGCTTGTTGCAAATTAAAAATCATGTTGGTTGCCAACTAACCAAACTCCTCTCTCTCCTTCAGGGGTACAATTGGAGGTCATAATTACCTAAGGTTAGAATTAAAATTGAGTCTCTGGAGTAGGAAGTAAACCCCTTAGACAGTTTGTTCCTTCACCTCACTGTTCCTTTGTGCATGTTTGCTTTGCGTTACAGGTGGCCCCAAATCTGGTAAGTATGTAACTGCTGTTGATAGTAATTAGAGAGCTTTGAAAACAAAGTCCAAGCTGTATTCAGTGTGGGCTTCCAGGACTCCAGCCAGCATGTCCTGTTCCTTCTTCCCCACTCCATCCTTGGCTGTTGTCGGGCCACGCAGAATCCACCGTGTCTTTTTGAGAAGGCGCCTCCTTTGTGTTGTCGTGGGACCACTTTAAACAGAAAGAATGCTGAATCCTTTTGGAGTTGTGGGGGTGATATCCTGCTATGGCTGTAGTAGGGGGCCTACACGGCAGGGGAGGCATCTCTCGTCCTTTCTGGTCCTTTTGCTCATTGCACGGGGTTTAGTTGTTGTGTGGTTCTTTGGGTATGGTATATGCCTGTTTGAGCAGTTTTGCCATGCTGTGTCTTTGGGAATCTTGTTGTGGAGGGAGCATGGTTTCAAAGCCATGCCACTCCCCTCTAAATGTCAGTGTAACAGGAGTTGACCCAAGTCTTCCTAGGAATGCCTTCTCTTCTTGCTGCTCTGTCTGCCTCGTCTAGACATACCCAGGACCATAGGTGTTCACCTCGTCATGTGCTGCTAATCCTGGGAGACAAGAGCCGCTGGAATTCCCGACCAGTGGTTACACCCCAGGCACAAACGAATCAAGGCTTCTTAGTCTTATCCTTTTCCCAAGTCTTGCACCTCTACCCCAGGGATGAAGTGGTTTACAGAAGGTTTACAGAAGGAATCTGTAAACATCCTTCTGCTTGTCAGGACTGACACATACGTGTGGGAAGTGAGTGAGTGAGGTTGATATAAATGATTTTCTGGTGGCAGTGAAGATTATATTGACCCTTCTTCAAGATCAGGGTATGGAGCCTGGTCAGCATTAAGGTGATTTGAGGGGAGGAAAAGTAGTAGCTGTAGATAAATGAAATAGGCCTATTTGTAGAGTAATTCTCAACCATTACTTATAGCTGTAAGTCCTTGGGTGTAGTGCCTTAACTGTTGACACTCAGTTTTCCAATTGTTAAAGTTCACATTGATATGGATACTTACTTCATTGGAATTTATGAGAAAAGTACATGAGTATGATAATAAGCTAGGTGCTTAATAATGTCGCATCTCCCTAACTCTCTTATCATATTTCCCTCTAAATATTTAAGATAAAAGAAATTTAGGTCTCCAGTTATGCACTGCCTCTAATTATTATTTTTTTAGTATTTTATTTATTTATTTATTTTGTGTGTGTGTGTGTGTGTGTGATGTATACGCTCATGGCAAAAGAGGGTCTTGGATCCTCTGGAGCTGGAGTTACAGAATACAGATGGTTGCAAACCATCTGATGTGAGTTCTGGGAGCTGAACTCAGGTCCTCTGTGCAAGAGCAGTAAGTACTCTTAATCTTTGGGCCATCTCTCCAGGTCCTCTTCCTCTAAGTTTAACGGTGTCCCTTGGACTGCAGTAGCTCTATTTGATTTTTTTTTTAATTGGTGGGGGAACTGATATTTGAACCAGTGACGATCATGACTGATCTGCTTTGCAGTGGACACACCTCTCTCTGAGTCTGCTGCTGCTGTTTTTCGGGTGGAAGGGTGAACAGTTTGAGAATCTGTGGGTATTTGTCACTTTGTGAAGAGGAAGCCCAGATATGCAATTTAAAAAAGTCCTAGGCTGAGGGAGTGCAGGGGTGGAGGTGGGTAAGAAGTACATGAGATCCGAGGTAGAAAGGATAGTTCCGGTATGAGGGAGACAGAGAATGCGCAGAGGAGACAATGATTAGAGGAACTCAAAAGGGCAAAAATAGTTTGTGAAATCAGTGACTCCCTGCTCCTCTGAAGAGGTCAGGCAGCCTGGACTGGGGCCCACGCCCAGGCCCTTTTGGTGTTGGTAGATTTCATTTCCTTTTTCTATGTGTGTGTTGGGGGTGAATGGGTGAGGGGTTGAGCGTCTTGCCCTGGTTGCCCCTCTAGATCTGTCTGTAGGAAGATAGGTTCTCCATATGAACTGGAGGTGTATTGTAGTTATTGTGTGATCTGTAGGTGTTAGGCTTATATGCTAAGCTGGTATCTCAGTGAAGCAGCAAGAACAGCCTCCTCTCTGTCTTGTACATTAGCCCAATCTGTCAGGCCTTTTGCTTTAATATTTCTTTCTCTGCCTGTGACACACCTCTTTCCCACATCTGATGAATTGGTGTAGAAAACCAAGTTGGTGAGGTCTCTAATTTATTCTCTTCTGATAGATTCTGGGAAAGCCTGTGAGATGGGGAAGGAGACTTTAACATTTAACTTGATGCCCTTTGGAAGGGTTTCATTTATCACATGTATCTCTGTGGCATTTGGAAGACATGAATTGTTTGTCTTTGTTCTGGATCCTCCATTTGGTCTCTGTATAACAATACAAGTTCCCTTTTCTTTTTCATCTATTTCTTGTAATTGTTTTATCCTTCAGAATGTGTTAGCTCTTTAGAAATGTACTTAGATGCGTCAGTGAGATAAAGGCTCTTGCTGACAAGTCTCGTGAATTGAGTTTGATCCCCAGAACCCACATAGTGAAAGGAGAGAACTGATTCTCAAAGGTTGTCCTTGGGCCTCCACGTGGGTGCTGTGGCATATGCCTGCAGACGTATAGACAGACAGACACACACACAGAGTAACAAGTTACTATCTGCCTAGCTATTTTCCTTGTCTAGAAATCTCCCTTGTGTCTCTCCTTTGCTCCTTTGTGTTTTCTCAGCTGGTTTTGATTATTTCTACCTTTGCCCTTGCTATACAGAAGGACAGTTCCGCATTCACTGATTGACATATTACCTCCAGCTAACAAAAATTTCTTTCAGCAAGAGGTGGTGGCAAGTACTTGTATTTCCAGAACTTGAGTCAGGGGAAAGGTAGTGAGTTCGAGTCCAGAACCCCCTATCTCACATGTGCATGCACACGCCCACCCCCCATTATTGTAGGAGTATGGGTCATTTTTGAAATGTCTGAAGTCGGTTGAGAGGTAGCTTTAGTTAATTTTCTAAGTCCTGTTAGACTTACAGATTTAAAGACTTTTATTCAATTGCATGCACTCCCTCCAGGGACAGACCTGACTAGGGCAGCCAGGAGATGAAGAAAAGAGAAATACACAGAGACACAGAAATAGTCAGGGTCAGTTTGTTTGGGCTTTCGGCTGGAGACACCACAGCACCCTGGAAGCCCAGTGTATTTACTGTGTAGATGTGAATAGAAAGGCGGAGTTAACGCATACAGCTGAACAAGGCTTAGACAGGTTGTTACATATGGATAAACAAGGAGGCAGGATTATGGCATGCAACTGCCTCAAAGATTCTCTGTTAGCTAAGCTCATTAGGAGTTGTCTCTGTAGGAGAGCACTGTTCAGGTCATGAAGGCTAAGGGGCTGAGGGTGCTACAGGGGACAGTTTCTGAATATACTGTCAACATGCGCACTCAGAATCTCCATGGGTCTTGGTGCTCGTGTCAACAAGGTACATGCACTCAGGATTTCACTCAGTTGGGGCTTCCTCTGCTCCCCAAAATTGCACAATTATGTATGTTGCTTAGGTCATTTGAGAAACCGTTGGTAATTTCTGGAGAGATCCTGGTGGGCTTGTTGGGCTTGTTTTCTGTTCCTTTCTGAAGATACTAGATAAAAGTTAGGATAATGGAGAAGAACGTTCTTGTTCTACACTGGGAACTGAAAAAAAATATATGTATATATATATTTAGCTGAGTGGGTTTCTATGCATTCGTCTCAGTTCTGGAGCGTGGCTGGGGCACTATAAGTGTGGATATTGTTGATGGATAGGCTTAACAGTTGTTCCTGGTTTCAGTAAATTGGTAGATCAGCTTATAAGTTTAGAGGCTATGACTTTACCAACTCAAAACAACAGCAACAACAGTGTTTAGAAAAGTTATCTCAAGCTATGGATTGTTCAAAACTATTACGTTCGATGCCATGTATTGTCTCACAGAGCTTCCTCCCTTCCTTTTTATTAGACCTCACTAAGGTCTTTTCCAAAAGTAATCATAGCTCCACAGGCTCCTACTACACTCCACTGGAAGCAGGTATTTTTGAGACTCTTCATTTTCTCGAGGCCTGTGTGATAAATGTTCCGTTTTGTTGCAGCCAGAAGGTGAACTGAGCTGTTGCACTGAAGGTTGCTGTGCTCAGTGAGGCAGTACTGAAGAATGATAGCTGACTTCTGACTTTTGACCTTGGATCAGTGAGGAGGTCCTCCCTAAACATGGAATGTTCAGCCACATGCTTTACTATATTTATAGGCTAGGAAGGGACGACAAAGGGGAGCCAGGGAAGGAGCTGGTTAGAGAGAAGTGAAGACATCAGCAATGATGGGGCCGTGGGACTTCTTCATAATTTCAATTTGTTTGGGAGCTGTTCTTACAAATTCAAAGTCTTTTTTTTTTTCTAAGTTGGCTAGTGCCATGCCAGGCCCATTAAGTTGTGCTGCCTTAGCAGAAATGCCAGAGATGGTATTTAAGATTACTGTGGGATACTTGTGTGACACTTGGGAGCCTTTGGAAAATAGAATTGTACTGTCTTTTGTGTCTTCTGGTTCACTGATCAAAGAAAGACACTGGCATGTTGTCTTCCAATCTTGGAATGTAAAAGAAGTTGGCAGTTTGCTTTTTCCCTCCCAGAAGGTTCATTTATTTTTTTTGGAAACAATTTGGGCTATCACCTTTTATCTTTAGGTGCGTATCCTTCATTGTAGCAGGTGCTCTCAAGCTTATCTAGTCCCTCTTCCTGTCTCTCTGTGAAAATAGGAGATTTACTTCAGATTATTTAGCCTGGTCAGGCAGAGAACTCTGGCTCTCTCTCCAGCCAACCAGATCCTCCTCCGCAGAGGGGAAGTGTGGTAATGACATTATCTTTCCCCAGGCAACCACGTGTTCTATGAGAACAGGATGTGGGGAGGGCTGGGGCCCAGTCACAAGGTGTGGGGGATGGCCGTGGAAAGTGACTGGCATGTAGCCATGAAGGTTGGTGTGGGCTTCCTTGGGTTTGAGATTAATTAAAAGCCCCTATATTCATTCACAAGTGTTCACTCATGTATATACCCCACCCCTACCAAAGGCATGGCTCTATTCTTATCCCAAGAAAGACATACCAGTGAAACACCTGTGTCTGTGAGTGCCTCATC
The DNA here is from genome assembly GCA_004026605.1 of Ondatra zibethicus. Taxonomy (NCBI): domain Eukaryota; kingdom Metazoa; phylum Chordata; class Mammalia; order Rodentia; family Cricetidae; genus Ondatra; species Ondatra zibethicus. The sequence continues at coordinate 12,826 of PVIU01012156.1, forward strand.
TTTGCCCTGCACTCCAGTAAACGGGCCAGATCTGCTTACTGTACCAGCCCATTGCTAATTGTTCCTGCCGTGCTGGCAAGGTGTTGTTGAACAGCTTGGCCTTAGTAGGCATGGAGATTGTCTTGCTGCGCTTTCTCAGGGTCCTCGTTTATTTCCTACCCTAAGATGGCTCCTTAGTACACTGAGGTAATTTGCATGTTCGGTTTCGCTTTAGCCCTCATCTTCTTCCCCCTACCCCCACGGCTTCTGCTGGGTCCGACTGGAGATGTGCTGCTGAGGGTGGGGAAAAGAGGATGTAGCTAGCTTCCTGTGCAAAGGAGGGTGGGGCTGCCGCCTTCCTGCTTGTCTGCCCACCCAGCTGCCATTCACCCAGCGCTTAACTGCCTGAAGAGTTCAGCTTGGAATGACCAGAGGCTGAGGGGAATCTGCGGGGCATATTGAAGTGGGGATTTGCTCACTGGTTCCTCTTTTCAGTGAGGATAGATGGACCTTCTGAAAGCACCTTTGGAAGCCAACTAGTCTAACCCCCTTATTTCAGGCAGGGAGATGGAGGATCCAGGGAGTACTATAAAGAATTTGTGGCAGAACCAGGATCAGTAGAGTTCTAGGAGACCAGACTTGGCACTAACTCTTCATCTTCCCAAGATGTTTGTCCAGTGGGGTTCAAACCGGCCAAACTTCCTGGTGGACTGTGGCACCCTAAGTTGTAATTGGAGGTTCCTTTGTTTCTTCTGTCCTGTCCTGCAGCTGCCTGGCTAGCTCAGGCAGTGAGCATGAGACTCTTATTCTCAGGGTCATGGGTTTGAGCCCCATGTTGTGCACTGTATGAAATTGGTCTTTTCCTGTCCTGCCAGCCTGAGATGCAAAAGGAGCAGACATGCAGGAAAAGAGGTCACAAGCCATGAGGCATGTGGTAGCACAGAGATTAGTAGAAATGGGTGAATTTAAATATGAGCTAGTTAGAAACTAACTACCTAAGCTATCGGCCGAACTTCCAAAATTAATAATGTCTCAGTGTCGTGATTTGGGAGCTGGGCAGGACAGAAAAAGACTGATTACACTAAGTGACAATCTGCTACTGGCTAGAGACCACTTGATTTCTTCGATAAAGTAAACGATAACAGGCAAGCTTTTGACAGAAGGATCTTTGTAACCTTAACTAAGGGAGCTTGAGAATGGCAAATAACAGTTGGTAGCTGTAGAAACTCAGGCTCTAGGTTTATCTCTGAATTTGCACTAGATGCTTTTTTTTTCTTCTGAGAAACATGCTGATTATGTAGCCCAAGGTGGTCTCGAACTCATGACAGTCTGTTACAGCATGGTGCTGGGATTATAGTTGTCTCTGTAAAGCCTAGCTAAACAAATTCTTTTTACCTCGCTGAACCTCTGTTTCTCCCTTCCATGAAAAGTTGCATTACTGCCTTGCCCTTGATGTTTGTTCTTCGTCCCTTAGCTCTCAGAGCATCCAAGAAGGGGAGTTTGGTGTTTAAGGTCTGCTCATTGCCTGAACATTCCCCTGGGAATGATTGTGTGTGGAATGTTTACAAGGCAGAGAATGCAGGAAGGCTCTGACAGGGGCCTTAATTAGAGCATTTTGATCAATATGTTTTGGCTACTGAGGTATTTGTACCTCCCACTGTCTGGTTCTTAACTAGATGGAAGGAAGGTTGAAGACTCTGGGCCATAGCTCAGAGGTTTGACACGATTTTCTGATCAGAATTTCAAAATCTCCATTTTCCCCTGCCTGTAGCACCTGTTCTGTTAGGTCCTAACTTCACAGTCCCTGAATGAGAATTTCTGAGCCAGGAAACATTTTGCACCTAGAGACTGCTCGTTCTGTGCTCTGATCTCACCAGCATCTGCTCCAGAGTGTGTTTCTTTAAACTCAGGTAGTAAGTATCTCTTGGCACTTTTTGAAATATAGATTCATTCCCAAGACACTCCTCTCAAGAGTCTGCTTCAGTAATCCTGGCTTGGGGTTCTAGGCATCTAGGTTTTTGACTAATGGCAGAAATGATGTTTACAAGCAGTTAAGGGCACCATCTCATTAGCACCAAACAATACGTTTGCTACATGGACATCAATTTGCTCATTTTACAGGTGGGGAGAATTAAGAGCCCTTGGCTCATTGCTAGTGGAGCTAGATCTTGAATTGATGGTTTTAGAATATAAATCTATGTTCTTCCTGCTATTGAGATACTACTTTAGTTTGTGGCTTTAGGTTGTGGTCGTTGTTGGTAGGAAGAAACAGGCATGATTGTCATTCATACTTTACAAACAAGGATACTAGGATGAAGAGGGATACAGTGACTATGGAAAGACACTGCCATCCTTGGTCTTTTGGGGTGTTAGTTATGTTCAGCCTTGGAGAGAGCCTTTTACTAAGCCACCAGCCTAGATGTCTTCTGGTTAACTTTAATTGTCTGTGTTTCCCTTCAACCAGATAGTTTTCTAGCCAATTTGTCATCATGAGGCTTGTAAATTGGGCAGGGCCTTGGAATTATCTTGGTGGCTTTTAATTTCGGATGGTCAGCCCAAGAATTCAAGATGGCTGGCCAATTTCTGACCCAAGAAGCCAGAATGAGCAAGGGACTCTTCCAAAAATTTCCCTCAGGTGATTCTATTGAGTCATTTTTAAGCCTACTTTATGATGGTTGGGATACCAGCTGAGATATTTAGGACATCTTGGTAAGTTGTATTGAGTGGTAAGGGTTAGTAATATAAGACAATACAGGATAAAAAAGAACTCAGGCAGAATTCAGAACAAGCAAGGAAGACAAGGCAGCCTTTGAAGGGGGTAAAGTATTATAAATGCTCTGCTGTATTCACTAATCCTTTATGACTCTGTTTCTTGGGGGAATTTCCCATCTCTCCTGAGAGAGAGAACATTAAAAAAAAAAATCCTGGGCCAGGCTGTGTGGTGCATGCCTGTAATCCCAGCAGCAGAGTTGTGAAGGGCAGGAAAATTAGGAGTTAAAGGTCAGCTTTGACTACATACCAAGCCACAGGAGATCCAAATAGATTAATAAATTAACGAAGAAATACATGCAGAGATAAATGTGTCTCACTGTTTTATATGGCTTCGCATTATCTAAGTGACTTAGAAATTTCATACTAGTAGAATTTGCACTCAAAGAGTCCTAGAAGGGTTCTTTTGAGGCCTTTGGTAGTCAAACAGACTTTTGCTTTAACTCATCCCTACAGAGAGGATATTCATAATGATAATGGCACAAAGGAAGGGGTAAATAAGCATCTTAATCTATTTATGATAGGCTAAGTACTTTCTTATCTATAAGTTAAGTAATCTTAACTTATTACTTAAGTTTAGTCTTTCAATAGCCCTGTAGTGAGGTTGAAATTAGTAAAACCACTTTACAGAAAAATAATTTTTTGTTTTGGCAAAGCTGGGGATAGAGCTCTGGGTCTTGTGTACTAAGCAACCACTCTACTACTGAGCTGCACCCCAACTCTGGAAGTGAGTGTTAGAAAAGGTAAAAGAGACCCCCCCAAACCTCTTCCCACTCTTTTCTCTTTTGCTCTTGATAGACCTGGGGCCATTATTCCTTGGAGCAAACACTTTCAGTTTTGGTGGGTTCCCTTTCACCAGGTTTGGAAGTCTCCCCACCGAAGTGGCTAGGAAGTCAACCTTAGCCTAGCCCTGGGCTTGAAAACAGTACTTTCTTATTAATTAATTTTTTCATTTATTTTACATACCTACCAGAGTTTTCCTCCCCTCTTTTCCTTTTGTCCCCCTCCAGCCTTCCATTTACCCCCTCCCCATCCACTCCTTCTCTGTCCCTAGTTAGAAAGGGGCAGGCCTCCCATGGGCATCAACAAAGCATGGCATATCAAGTTGAGGCAAACCAAATTCCTCCCCCTGCATTAAAGCTGCATGAGGCAACCCAGCATGGAGAATAGGTTCCCAAAAGCCAGCTCAAGTGCCAGGGGCAGGTCCTGATCCCACTGCTAGGAGCCCCACAAACAGACTAAGCTACACAACAGAAGCTATACACATGCAGAAGGCCTGTCAGTCCCATGTAGGCTCCCTGGATGTTGGTCTAGAGTCCTTGCTCCCACGAGCTCAGGTCAGCTGTCTCTGTGGGTCTCCACCCTTGTCATGACCTTGATGCCCCGTTGCTCTTAGAGTCCCTCCTCTCTCAATTCAACTGGACTCGGAGTTTGGCCCAGTACTTGGCTGTGGATCTCTGCATCTGATTCCATCAGTTACTGGATGAAGGCTCTCAGAAGACAATTAGGGTAGTCACCAATCTGATCACAGGTCAGGCCAGTTCAGGCACCGTCTCCACTATTGCTAGGAGTCTTAGCTGGAGTCATCCTTGTGGATTCCTGGGAGTTTCCCTGGCACCAGGTTTCTCCCTAACCCCCTATTGAGACATCTCTTTCATTACTCTCCCACCTGTCCCGCTCCCATCAGGTTGGGTGGAAAACAGTACTTTTTGACTAGGTCGATAAGCTTCCTCCTGGCCCTTCAATAGTTTACTGATCCTGGCTTTAGCAGCTTTAACACCTAGAGACACAGGGCTTGGCAGGATTCTGCTGAGCAGTTGAAGGAACCTAAGCTTGGTTCAACTGCATTGTTTTTCTGAGACATGATGCTGAAGGTTGAGATGCTGTGTCCCTAAGAAGAGGGAATAGAGCCCTCTTCTGGTGCCCTGGGCAAAGCCGGCATCTTCAGGCAGCCAAAAATGGTCTGTCTCCAGTCTACAAATAACTTCCTGCAAAACTTGCTGGCAGGAGCCTGGATCAAGTAGGAAGCTGACTGGAGAGAGTGAAGCGCAGCTGGGTGTGGTTCCAAATAACAGTTTCTCACATTTGGATGCTTGTGTTATTAATGATGGGCTTGCTTCCTTTTCATTTTGGCACTTTCAGAGTTTTATGGGACTTGAAGGACTCTGTTATTCTTTGCTACCAAGGTGTGACCCCGTTTCTTTTATCCCCATTTCTTTATGTTTTTGCCTCCATAGTATTAGGAAAGATTTTGTCTCTCTAGAATCCATGGTAGTGCATATCTCAGCATGAAAGTTAGATCTGCACCCTGTTGAAAACCTGAATTCCAAATAGTGCCAACTTCGGGTTCTTAGGGGAAACATACTCCTCCACATAGTATCTCTAGATTCAAAGGAATATGTATGGAAGGGGCTACTACTTAGGAGATCCAGGATGGCATGAGGGCTTATTAAATGTGCTGTGGGAACAAGAGCCATTCTTTTAAAATTAAATGTTATTATTTCTGGTGCTGGAGAGGGAACGCTGGTCTTCATTAATCTTTGGCAAGCCTCTAGTGCTGAGCCGCACTGCTAGCCTAAACAGGCAGATTTTAATCTCTGTTCTCACACTGCACAGTAGCTGTATGACACTGGGTCAGTGCCTCTCTTTCCCGGGAGTACCTCAGTATTCATATTGAACTGTTGGGTTTGAGTCAAATGATCACCGAGGGACCTTTCAGGTTTTAGAGTTTGTTATTCCACACTGTTTATCGTTTTGCAGACTAAAGGGGAGAAGCTCTGAAGGGAGAAAGCAGGTGAATTTCTGGGGAATGGCCATGCTAAGGGCACTGTGGGCCACCCCATGTGCCTGGAGGAAGATAGGAGCTGGAGTTGGCCATTGTTTGTTTCTAGGATGTGTCTTGACTGATGAGCTGCTTTTGATTAGTGAGCCCATAATTAGTTGCGTGCGCGCACGAGTAGTTTCTTTCCTGACTGTCACATGAGAAGGAGTAGCAGTGGACAGGATTTGGGTCTAGAGCTGAGCAAAAGTCAGTGAAATCGAGGCTGCATTGATGAAGATGACGTCATTGTTTCTGATTTTTGTCATCTTAAGCCTTTGTGCTGAGCTCTTCCCCGACACTGATAAGGTGGTTGGTTGTATTCTTGCTGCTGAGAAGGTTTAGTGCTCCAAACATGGTAACCGAAAGAGTAACCCTCCAGTCTCTAGTGTGCTCTTGTCTGTCAGTTGAAATGCTTCTTGGAATTTTTCGGAGGGCAGGGCTGAGCCAAAACAAATGAAAGAGATTCTTGTCTCCTCTGCCTTTTTGGAGCAGCTCGAATGGTTGGAGAACTAATGTTGAGTCATGAAGGTATGGGTGTGTGTCAGTCAGGATTGGCGTGGTTCTCTTTTATAAACTATGGGCAGCAGACACAGGCATAGGGAAAGTTAAGCCCAGGCAGGTCTGGAAAGGTCTGGGAATAGGTCAAAAGAGAGGGAAGGGGTAATCGTACCAGGTACCATTTCCAAGTCACTAGGGAGAAAGCAGAAAAAGTTGTTGCAAAGTGAATGTGTGTGTGTGTGTGTGTGTGTGTGTGTGTCTGTGTGTTTGTGTTAGAGGAGGGGCATGGTGAAAGAGTTTCCAGCTCCTGGGCTACAGAGTCAAGGCAACTCTTGTTTTCTTTCTAGAGAAAAGAGGTGCTTGAGCCTGAGGCTCACAATAGACCAGGCCCTGCTGCTGGAAATGCTGGGGGAAGGTGAATTGGGTCACACTGCTGACTGAGGAAGAGATTGGCGTTCTGGGGTTGCCCTAGTAAGGCTTGTACTTCCTCTGGCTCCTCTCCTCCCATCACCTAATTGTCTTCCTTACATTATCAGCCTCCTTGAAAGCCCTGAAGGAAAGGCCACTCCCTCAGAATTCAGAGATGGCAGGTAGACGGTGAGGCTGTTGAGCTACCCCAGAGAGACAAGGGAACCCTACTCAAGCCGTGTTTCCCAGTGTTACCCAGGCTTCCTATGCTGCAGTGTGTGGGCTTTGGCAAAATAGTTACCAAGGCAGTGTCTGAAGAGAGCTGAGCGGTGAAATTGCCATGACTAGAGAGGTGGGTGGAGTTATGGAAGGAGCTCCAAGAATGTCCAGAAGACCCGCCCCCACCAACTGCTAGCAGAGGAAATTTGGCTTCAGTGATTGGAACTGAGCCTGTGGGTGAAGCTGACACAGGCTTGGTATCCAATACGTGTCTGTTACCTGCCCCCTATATACTTCAGTTTTTTTCACTTACGAACTGACAAAATTTACGCTCATCTTTCCAGTGAGTTAACAGGTGATTATTTCTCTCCCCTTCTCCCCCACGGGGGAAAATCTATTTTATATAGTTAGGAACGCCCAAACAGGTAGGGGCAGATTACGGCCAGACCACTTTGCCATGGAGGATCCTGGCTCTAGGGAAAGGGAGGGTCTTTTATGTGAAGCTACCCCCAGCTACTGCTGCCCAGACAGAGTCAGCGTTTGGCCTGATTATGTTTCAGGCTAACCAACTTGGGGTGTAGGAGTGATCCTGGTTGAAGGCTTTGGATGGGAAACCACCAAGATGAGTTCATTTGCACAGAGGCTTCCTGTGGGAAGTATCTATGTTCGATTGTTCAGCAAGCTTCAATGGATTTATTGTTCTTGGGCTAGAGGTGGGAGTGCCAGTGGATGTGAGAGGGATGACACACTCTTGAAATTCGTACCCATGGGATTTTTTTTTTTTTTTTTTTTTTTTTGATCTTGATCCTTAAACCCTTCTGTTCTCCATAGATGCAGTCTTCAACCTCAGCCTATGTCTGCATACTCAGGCCCGGCTTAGGCAAGGATTTAGCTGTGTAAACAGTTCTCTCTACTGCGAATTATGCTTTAAATTGCTAGTTTACCCAGATCAGCTCCTTTATTCCCTGCCAGGGAAATTTTTGCTGGATTTGGAAGCTTCAATTTCAGGGTTTTCAGAAAATTTCTGTATGTATTTATGTGTGCATGACCATAGTGTGCAGAGGTCAGGGGACATCTTATGCTAGTGGGTGCTTTCCTCCCAACAAACAAATGCATGGCTTGAACTCAGGCTGTCGGGCTTGGTGCTGGGCACCTATACCCACCGTCCACCTTTTTTTTTTAACCTTCCCAGACAAGACGCCGCCTCAATGAAAAAGAAGGGTCAATTCCAAAAGGAGGACAGTAGGTCCCTATGTCCAGAGGGCCTTATGTGACATGGGTCTGGGCTGTAGCTTGTCTTGTGTATGTGCATCTCACATTATCAAAGAACAAACCAACCTTCCCCAATAATCTTACCATTCGCATCACTTTTAGGCTCCATTTATTTTACTTAAATCCCCTTTCCTTACTTTTTTTTTGTTTTAGTTTTTCTATTTTGAGTCTCGTTCCCAAAATTAATCCTGTCCTTGGAGATCTATGGAAAAACCACCTTAACATGACTCTTAATTTGCACAAAAGATTTTTCTGTTCTGCTTTTCAGGGACTTCCCTGTGTATTACCATTGCAGTTCTTTGGTAATTCAGTAATTGCCTCAAGGTCAGAGAATAGTTCTACAGTTCTCCTACACCCATAATTCTTTAAACACTGTGCTGCTTCTGTATTAGGTGAATTGAAATAAATTTCTAGGAAGTTCTTTAACCAGAAATCCTTCTATCCATGAATAGCATTTGAAACAGGAAAGACCTATGAATGTGGACACAGTTGGCCCTCAACCAACTGTGGGTTGAAAATATTTGAGGAAAAATTGTGTGTGTACTGAACATGTGCAGACTTTGTATGATTATTCCTGAAACAACAAAGAATAGTGGTTATTGACATAGCATCAACATTGTATTATAGCATTTGTTTATGTTGTGACAGACTGAACCCAGGGCCTCTGTGTGCAAAGCTGTGGCGGTACCATTGAGCTACATTCCCAGCCCTTATATTTGGTATTATAAACTATTTAGAGATGATCTAGAGAACCCAAGAGGATGTATGTAGGTTATATGCAAAGGTTACGACACTTGAAGGTTTGTGGAGTTTGGTGTCCATGGGGGTCCTGTAAGCAGTCCTTTACAGATACTAAGCCAGCATTTGTTTTCACTAAGCTCTAACTTAAGAGTTATCCTTTTAATTATAAATATAAGCAAAAAATTTAGTATTAACGGTACCTATGATACTGTCATCAGTGAAAGTCTTTAGACATTTAGTTATTCCAGCTCTCCCAAAATATCATTTAGACTAAATTTAAACTTACAGTAGTGCAGTAGCTATGTTGTACCCAGAAGACTTGTCACGTCTCCCCTGGGACTATTGACAAGGTATGCTAATTGGAGGAGTGGTGTCACTCCTTTAAATCATATAGCCACAGATGAGTTGTTCTTGCTGTATTCACAAACTTCCCATCCATGCTTGGGCAAGGAAATCCAGTTAAACTCAGTGGACCAAACAGAAGAAAGAAGCCATAGAAACAAGGAGAGGGACTTTTTGAGAAGAAGAGTGCCAATGGAAGATGGAAGGGGATGAGAAATGTATGGGATCTGTCAAAAATAAAATTTTTTTAAAAAATAAATCACAGTAGTAATTATTAAGACCCAATACTAGATAATGCTAGGTAACTTAATATGGTATATAAGTACACGCTATTAAATTTGACATCTGGTTCAATATAAATTGTCTCCTTGTATTTATTTTATGCCTTTAAAACTATTCTGAGAAGTGTTCCATTGGCTTTGCTAGATTGGCAAGAATGGTATCTGACATAAAAAGGTCAAGAAAGGTCCTCTTTTCTCTCTATATGTACCGTGTTCAGGCTGCCTGTGCCTCCACCCCTGTACCATCCATGAAGCCTTGTGCATGCTGAGTAACTGCTCTACCACTGAACTGCATCCTTACCCCTATATCCATCTATTTTATAGCCTCTTATTTGATGGCTATTTATGTACCCAGCATTTTCTTGTGCCTACTTATAATTACAGAGATGTAATTCTAGAGTGCTCACCATTACACCATGGATCCACACAAGATGTAATTCTAAATTACAAATAAATATTGAGATGAGTATAAACCAGTGTATTAGAAAGGCCACTATCCCTTGCTCATATATTCCCTCCTCCTCTCTTCAACTGGATTTCCGGAGCTTGGCCTAGTGTTTGGTTGTGGATCTCTGCATCTGCTTCCATCAGTTACTGGATGAAGGATCTATGATGACAGTTGGGGTATTCACCAATCTGATTACAGGGGAAGGCCAGTTCAGGCACCCTCTCCACTATTCCTAGGAGTCTTAGCTGGGGTCATTCTTGTGGATTCCTGAAAATTTCCCTAGCACCTGGTTTCTCCCTAATCCCATAATGGCTCCCTCTATCAAGATATCTCTTTCATTGCTCTTCCACTCCGTCCCTCCCTCTGCTAGGTCATCCAGTTTCCTCACGTTCCCATCCCCCATCTCTTCCCTTTTACCACCCCCAGGACCCCAGTTTACCCAGGAGATCTCATCTAATTCCCCTTTCCCAGGGAGTTCCTTTTGTCCCTCTTAGTGTCTTCTTTGTTACCTCCTTGGTCCTGCCTCAACTCAAGTGCCAGGGTTTGTTGACTCCCCATGGGAGGCCTTACCCTTTCTGAGGAGTGAACGGGAGGTGGGCTGGGGGGAGGTGAGGGGGCATGGGAGGAGGGGTGGGAGGGAGAGCTGTGGTTGGAATGTAAAATGAAGCATATATAAAGAAAGGTCACTATCCCCATTCCACTCTCTCTCTCTATTCTTAGTCACTGGCTTTTTTTTTTGTTTATTTGGCATGTTTTAGTATGTATGTATGTGTGTGTTAGGTGTATATGAATGCTTGTGTGGGTATGTACATGTGTAGAGGACAGAGGTAAATGTGAGGTGACTTCCTCTATCACCATTTTATTTTATTTTTATGAAAAGGGCTCTCCTGCTGAAACTGGAGCTTATTGATTGACTAGGCTGATGAGCCATTGAGCTCCAGGAATCTGCCTCCCTCCACCCCTTGCAGTGCTGGGACTGGAGACACGCACCACTGATACCAATTTTTATGTGGGTACTGAGGATTGAACTCAGGTCCTAATAATTGCACAACAAGAATTCTACTCACTGATCCATTTCCTCATCCCCATTGGATAGTTTGCTGTCACTTTTCATCCAGCACAAAGTGACTTGAGGCCATATTTAGCATGGCAACCCCTTTCCCCACAAATTCTAGCCCACTGGACCTTTTTCTCCATACTGTGTGAGGACTCATTACTATAGGAAGCTTAGGGTAACACCAAGTAAGGGTGGCTAACCTCGCCTTACTCTCACAAGGCACTTGATTTACTTGTTTCTACCTTCAGGGCCTTTCCTGTTTCATTGTCAGTCCTGAAATAGATTTCCTCCCTGAATCGCTGGTGAGATTTATTTACAAAGGTATTCCTTGGGTCTGGTATTTATCAGAATTGTTTAGCTGGCAAAATGGTGTCTGCTTCCAAGTTGGTGCTACCAACTTTTGTGCTTGGAAAAAGCCCAAAGTTACAAAGACTTAATAAGGTTTGATATCATACCTATTCCATGGGAATTCACATCTTTGACAATTCCTTATTTTGGTTTTCCCTCAATAATGTGAATCTTTTTTATAATTTAAACAAGGGAGAAAACACCCATAACTTCAGCATTCAGAAGCAAAGCCTAACGAGCACTAGGACATTATTCCACTTATCTATATATACATCTCATGAAGCTGAACTTGTATATTATATGAAATTTTGTTTATAATTTTATTACGTGTGCATGTGTAACATGGGAGCACGTGGAGGTCAGAGTTGGTTCTCTTCCTCCATGTGTATCTGAAGGCTTCAGTTGAGATCATCAGGCTTGGTAGCAAGCACCATCTTTAATAGCCTGAAAGCATGAAATTTTATGAAGTCTGGACACAGACCTGTATTCAGACTTCCACTTACTAGCATTATGTATATGCATCTGTGATATAATATATAAGAATATGTTAATATTTTTTCATTTAAAATATTTTTGGATTAAAATATACTTACATCATTCCACCCCTCCCTCTTCCCTTCTGCCTGATAGTTTGGTCAGTGCCTGGCTCCCTCTCTTTGTGGTAGCATGTTTGTATTGTCCACACTCACCTCTGCTGATGCCCCTGTCCTCTCCTGTGCCCGGAGAGAACAGTGAGACACAAATACAGGAACTGTTAGCGGAACAAGGCAGTATATAGAACAACACACTTCACTATTACAGTGATCCTTAGTCATTACTTTGATGTCTGTCTGCCCTTGTGCAGATGAGGAAAACTAAGACCCAAGAAAAAGTTAAGAACTATTCATGTTGATAAATTGAGCCAATTATGCTGCTAGCCTTGGAACCCAGTTCTAAATTTGTTTTTAGTTTTCCACAATTTCATATACACACACACAAATACACACACACTCCAAATATGTGTGTGTGTATATATATGTATATATATATATTCTATAATCATGTTTGTGTGTGGACACTATATACATGCACACACACTTTGATTATATTCTTCATGTTGTCCTTTCTTATCCTCTTAACCTTCAGTAGTTTATTTTTGTGCTCTACTGCATTTAATTAGGGTTTCTTGCATGAGCACATGTTGGAGGTTATTTATTTGAGCAAGTACAACTTGCCAGTGGCTGCACCGGAATGACTCCTCCCCCTGCAACAACTAATTGCCTAGAGCTCCTTAGGGAGGGATGGAGTCGCCTTAGCTTCTGCCCTATCCTATCGATGTGCCCAGTACTGTGCAGGTCGTGTGGAATGTATTCAGTACTGCTGTGAGTTCATAGTCGCAGCTACCATGCCATATCTAAAAGACAACGCTTACAACACTCCTCTCCAGCCTCCAGCACTTCCATTCTTTCCACACCATCTTCTGTGATGTTTTCTAGGCTTTAATTTGGAGTGGGTAAATGCAGGGCCAAGCACTTAAAAACTACTTAGTCTCAGCACTTTGACCAGCTGTGAGTCAGTGTTAACTGAAAGCCATTGCAAGAAGAAACTTCTTTCAGGTTCAGAGTGAAGCTAGTCTATGGATACAAGCACATACTTAGAGGCCACTTTGACTACATGTCTATTAAGTAAATCAGTAGTAGTAGGTTCCTCATAAAGGCGTATGACCTCCCCAGTCATGGGCTTTTGAGCAGGTTTACAGTATTGAGCATGACTTCCCTCCTGTGGAGTGGGTCTCAGAACCCACTTTCAACCAGAAAGTGGTTGGTTACTTCCATAACCATTATGCCTTTATTACAGTGGCTCTCTTCCTACTTAATGCTGCAACTCTTTAATAGACTTCCTCATATTGTGGCGATCTCCAAACATAAAATTGTTTTCATTGCTACCTCATTACTGTAATTTTACTCCTGTTATATATTGTAACATAAATATTTGTGTTTCCTGGTGGTCTTTGACCCCTGTGAAAGTGTTGTTGAACCCACCAAAGGGGTCATGACCCATATAGGTTGAGAACCACCGCATCAGTGGCACCTTTTGCTTGCAAGGTTGCTATTGTAGCTTGGAAAGTCCAAAGCAGAGAACCCAGTATTGTTTTTTAATTTTACCTTGCTTCTTTAACTATCTACTAGTGCCATAGATAAGCCAGGCTGTAGACCAGAGGTAGGGAAGAGAATGCTGTGACCTGGAATTGGCTGGTGTAGGTAGGGAACACTTTCTGAAAGAAATATAGGCAATATTTTCTTCCTCTTTGTAGCATACTGGTTTACATTCGTGTTTGCTTCTTGGTGAAGCAGTGTCTCTGGCTGTGTTTTTATCTTCAGTAATATGGTTGAGAATATGGTTAGGTTATGACCTATGTCGATATTTTACCTTTCTCCACACCAGTTTCTTATTTACTCAGTTGTTTGGCATTTGGATTTTTTCCTTCAAAGTTGAACAGAGCCATTTAAAGCCAAAGAGTTAATTTGCTTTCTTTAATCTCATTCTAGATCAGTGTGCGTGTGACCACCATGGATGCAGAGCTGGAGTTTGCCATTCAGCCGAACACCACTGGCAAGCAGCTGTTTGACCAGGTAAGGGAGGCCTTGTTCCTTAACCACTTCTTTTGCTGGTAGGTATTATCAGAGTGCAGACTACCTACTCCTTCTGTGTTTTGGAAAAGGTCTCTTTTTCTACTTGCCCTTCCAAGGAAGGTGAAAACAAAGGCTGGCTCCAGACTTGATTAAAAAGGAGGCTAAGTTTAATTTTGGCAACCTGGAATCTCAGTCTCACTGCCCTAATAATCCTATCCTTGATCCTGAACAAAGGAGACAAGAGACAAAGGGTGTTATTCTATGCTAGATTTGTTGAAAAGATGAATATATTTTCTTTCAACTTTCAAAGATGTGCTTAGTTATCTATTTATATATCTATATCTATCTATCTGTCTGTCTATCTATCTATCTATCTATCTATCTATCTATCTATCTATCTATCTATCTATCTATCTACTATCTATCTACAGACAAGTCTCTTTAAAAAAAAAAAGCCCAGGGTGTCCGTGAAGTTACTACCTAGCCTAAGCTAACTTCTATCTCAAAATCCTTATTCCCCAGCTTCCCAAGTGCTAGGATTATAGATATGTGTGTTTCTCCATCTCTGCAAGTTCTCCTCTTACTTCCATATGCAGACTTTGGCATGTGTGTCCATGTATGTACACAAATATGAAAGAAAGGGGGAAAATTCATGTTTATATGCCTTTTGTTTTTATAAAAATGTAATATTATTTACATCTTTACCATTATCCAAAAAACCCTGATTACTGTGACATATAAGGTCGCGCAAAATACCAGATCAGAAATAGACAAGACAATAAGAAAGCCCAAATATCTTGGAAGAAAGCATTATGTACAAACATGTGGCAGAATAGTAAATGATGGGTCCCCTTCTAATACCATGATGCTTTTTGTCTCATTTATGAACTAGAATTGGGAGATAGGTTTGCTGATCTAATTTTGGATTTAGTTGGAACTTACTCCTTCTCCGGAGTTTGTTTTGTATTTTTGTTTTGAACGGTGTGGGGTAATCACTGATGGTTAATTTGTGAAAATACAAGTTAGTCTGAGGAACTTTGAAACACATAAGTAATGTTTTGACATTCCCATAGCTCACAAGTAATTACAGTACTAGTCTGCAATGACTAAATGCATTTTGATTATATTAAGGTTTTCATGTGGGTTCTATATTGGAAAGCTTTTAAAGGGACAGACTAATGAATTGGCAAGAACACTAGCTAGAAAGTCAGAAATTCTAATCTCTAGAGCTGGCTTTGCCACTAATTTCTTGTTTCCTGCAAACATTTCTTTTCTTCAAGCCTCAGTTTTTCTATCTGTACATGTTTCCTCAAATTTGGTTGTCTCTCAAAAATTTATCTCTGCCCCTTTTTTGACACATCTTCTCTCCCTTCTGTATTTTCGTTGGTCAGAGTTCAGACAACCCTTTCCTATAAAAAGAAAGGAAATGCCTCATTTGAGTTGGTAGGAGGAGAAGGCAGCTGGCAGAACATCACTTCTGGATTGGCTTCTAGCAGTCCATGAGACAAACGTGAGGAGGTATTCGTTAGACCACATAGACTCCGGGGCCCCTATTTTAGATAGTAAGGTCTTAGGAAGAGGTGCTGAGAGGAGAGTATCAGTCATGGTGGATTTTACTTTGACCTCTCCTTAGACTCTGTCCAGAGTTCTTATTCTACTCGTCTCCCAAACCAAATGATCCTCCTTCCTGCTCTTACCACTTGGTTTGTCCTTTTGCTTTGGAGGGGGCTGGCTGATGAAGACACGGCTTAGAGTCTGGGGCAAAAAATAATCTGTGGGTAAAGTTTTATTAATTTCAAAAAGCCTCTACTTGGTAATTTATTATTAGTATTGATTTGCTTTATGCACTGTGCATGTAGTTCCATGGGAGGCCACTGTGGCAGTGAGCCCTGGGCAATTGGAATGGTAAATTTTTGTTGGGTGGTGGTGGGGTCTTAGTATATAACTCTGGCTGACCTGGTACTTGTTATGTAGTCCAGGCTGCCTGGAACTCAGAGCAACCTCCCACCTTAGCCTCCTGACTCCTGGAACTACAGACATATGCAAGCATTCCTGGCTAGTATGCTGCTCTTAAGGTTATTGCCTCCCACGCAGAGCCCTTAAGAGATTTTGATCTTTCATAGTCATAGAGAAAAGGAATGAGAGAAAACCCAGATGATTTATCACCCAGACGAGCAGTGTCTTGAGAAGCATATTTATGAGCACTTACAGTAGATTATCCCTGGTAGGTGCTTGAGCTGAAATTTCCTTCCGATTAGAGTGACTCTGAAGTTGGGTGTGGTAGCCTGTATTCGCTGAAGATACAGGCAGGAGGATCAGGAGGAGTTCAAGGCCTATCTCGAGAGTATAGTGAGCTTTAAATGGGGCCAGCCTGAGCAACAGGAGATCCTGTCTTAACAGACAAATGAAAAATGTTCTATTATACAACATGCTGACTATTATTAGTGACAGTACATTCTTAAAAAAAATTGGGTTGGAAGTGATAAGCATGTGAGGTTTTACATATAACTGGGTTCCTTAATCCTCATGATGCTCCTGTCCCTAAGAGGACAACGAACATATCTTAGTATGTTGAAATATGAAGTTTCAAATGCAGTTCTGAACAGTCATACTTTTCTCCCACTGCACTGCACTGTGTGGAGCGAATGAGGGTGTTAGAGCTTGGAGATGTCTCAGAGAAGATGTGTTTTCTAACCCTAGGTCCCTTGAGAGGCTACCAAGGTAAAAAGAACACAGCCACTCTCTGTGAGGTCAGAAGGATCAGAGTTGTGATATCGTAGGTGAAAACTAGTGGGATAAAGTATCTGAACTTGACAAGATACTAAGCAGCTATCTCTCTGGAGATAGAGAATGAGAGTTCACAGATGTCTATGTGCACAGGTGATGGGAGGATGTGAGTGCTTCCTTTTCTGTAGCTTGATAAAGCCTAGGGAAGAAATCCATTCTATCTAACTTTGAGATCCATCATTCAAGGAAGCTCTTCTGCCAGAGCCGGGGCTTGAAAGGAATTGACTAATGCTCTAGGGCCATTCTGGAGCCCAGCAGGCTTCTGACCAGAGAGGAAGTAAAATAAAGAGGAAGCATATATCTTGGCACCTGGTGATAAATAACAGCAGCGGGAAAGCATAGCCTGAGCAGGCCCAGGGCCTGGTGGGAAATGGGAATGGGGCCCACAATTGCTCCCACTTACTTCTGTTTCTTTTTTGTGAGAGTGCTCTCTGCCAGGAAAGAGAAAGAACACGTTTTGCTTCAGGCATGCGGCACTTGCTTGCTTTAATCTCTTAAGGCAGATTCTTCAAATGGCTTCGTCTTGAATGTTGTACCTGCCACTAGGTGGCAGGGCCACCACTATGAATAAGACTATTTTTGCCTTTTGAGATTATAATATAATTACAACATTTCTCCCTTCCCTTTTCTCCCTACAACCTTCCCGTGTACCCCTGCCCACTCTCCTTCAGATTCGTGTCCTCTCTTTTTCACTAATTGCTATTGCACATAAGTATGTATATAGAGATCCTGCCTGGCATCTCAACCATTCTAATAATTGATCTTTTAAAGAGCCAAATGTATGTGGAATGTCCTGGGAGTTCAGTTGTGGGAACCATAACATCACATAGTTTTCTGATTCAATAAGGTACTTATGACTGGCTGACTTTGCATTAGGACTTATTTTTTCTGTTTTTTTTTAAACAGGATGATTAACATCTATTATGACACTAATATGAGTAGCAACCCCATTCTACAGATGAGGAATTGAGGCTTAGTGAGGGGGAATGCTCTGCTTAAGGTCACGTAGCTATAATGGGTGGTATAGCTCAAGCTTGAACCTGGGTAGACTCTACTGTTTCCCAATGCCTTCTGTCAACTATCCCCTGTGTGAGCTCCCTTTGCTTAACCTGTTTCCTAAACAGAAGCTCAGCTGAGTATCATCTGTTCTGTGAAGAAGATGCTCACTGGAGCACAATCTGTGTGGAGCAGAAGAAGCAGAGGTTGTGGTAGCTTCTTACAGATTTTTCCAGTTAAATATTGATTTGCTTTTAGATGGGTGGCGATGCAGCTGCTGCCAAGCCTGTAATAGAATCTTAGTGCACCTCAGATGTCTGGGCATTGATGCAGTTTTGCACATAATTTCTCATGCTGTATTTTTCTTAAGGATCTGGCCTTGCTTCTGATGCAGCTCTGGGCTTCTGAGATGGCTCATGATGCTGCCAGTTTCTTACACAGATACACGAGGAAGGCGGCACTGACTCTTCAATTGATTTCTGCAAGTAAAAAAAGAGATGAAAAGGATTCTGTCTTATACCCTGAAACACCTAGAAATTAGCAACAATTTTCTTGCAGGAAAATCTCTTCCTTTTATTGGACTTCAGTGTTCTTTCCTTGTAGTTTTTTTTATTACCATCTATAAATTGCACATAATAATTGCTTTTCTTTTTTCTTTTTTGATATTTTTCGAGACATGGTTTCTCTGTGTAGTAGTAGCCCTAGCTGTCCTGGAACTTGCTCTATAAACCAAGCTAGCCTCAAACTCAGAGATTTACGTATGGCCCCCTTGAGTGCAAGGTTTAAAGGTATGCACCACTATGCCCAGCACAATAACCGTTCTTTAATGTGTTTTGGTATATTCATCCCTCCCTTATTCCCACTAGTCCTGCTGCCGGTCTCTTTCCTCCTCCCAGCTAGTCCCTCTTCTGCTTTCCTGTCTGTCCCCGCTCCCAACCAGTGAGTTTCCTTAGGGCCATTTACAGAAGCATGGGTACCAACCAAACTGCCTGTAGATCTTCAGGAATGGGTGTGGCATCCCAAAGCCCTTTCCGTGACAGGATCCTAGCTCAGATCTTCCGGAGGTCTCATGTGGGTAGTCACAGCTGCTGTGCCTTCATGACTGCCCTGACCAAAGCTGAGAGCAGTTGTTATGTGTGGGGATATGCACTTCATTTGATGGCAATTTGATAGGTACATCACTGGATTTCAGTTTACCAGCCTACGCTGTGTTAGCCCTGTTTCCTCTCCACAGTCTATCTGGGGGAAGAGTGCAGAGTACAGAACAGAATTCACAGTCTCTATCTAAGCTTTTTGTTTTTTTTTTTTCTTATTCTCCCAAAATGTGTTTATTGGGATAGTTTCCCACTCATCTTGATTCATGATGCTTTCAGTGCACCTCTCAATTCCACCATACCCCTAGGTCTCTTTGGTTATGATGGTCAAGTGCTTAAGGGTTTTTGTTTTGTTTTTGGGTTTTTGAGACTGGGTTTCTCTGTAGATCTTTGGAGCCTGTCCTGGAACTCTTTCTATAGACCAGGCTGGCCTCGAATTCACAGATATCCATCTGCCTATCCTCCCAAGTGCTGGGATTAAAGGTGTGTGCCACCACCCAGCGTTTAAGGGCTTCTTAAGGGCAGCTTTGAGAAATACTAGCATAGGTCATATGAGCAGGGTGTCTGCTACCAAAGGGAACAAATTTTTTTCCCCAAGGAAACAAGCCATTTCTCAGCATTATAAGGACTCTACTCACTGGATCCAGAGAGGTTTGTTCCTAGGACAAAGAGCTAGATACTTTTCTCTAACTTGAAAAGCAGGACCTTTCCTATCCCAAGCCCTGGCCCACTTTAACTAGAGGTCTTGGCTACTATAGAAATTGGAAATGAGTAATTCTGGCCTCAATTTCCTTGTTCTTGGAATTGGAAATAGATCCAGGAGTTGCCTGACCAAATGGCCCCCATCACTCCCTGGACCTTAATTGGAGATTTCCTTGTAGTCTGTAGTCACAGGTCATTTCTTTTGTCTTTGTGTTTTTCAGTATCAATTCTGACTTCAGACTGTGTTTCCTTCCT
Organism: Ondatra zibethicus; assembly: GCA_004026605.1. Classification (NCBI taxonomy): domain Eukaryota; kingdom Metazoa; phylum Chordata; class Mammalia; order Rodentia; family Cricetidae; genus Ondatra; species Ondatra zibethicus. The sequence goes on from PVIU01012156.1 coordinate 32,455, forward strand.
CCCATATCCTCACGTTGGAGCTTTAGCATAAATTGAGAGACTGCTCATCTCTCCAAGCTCAAGAGCTTAAGGAAGTGGAAAATTCATATCATTTTGATTTCCCTATGCTCACAAAAGAAGAGGCAGTGTTCATATCAAAATTCCCTTCAGTCCTAGGTTTTCTGAGCTGCCACAACTGGCCTCTTGGTTTAGGTTGAGGCCAATTGTTTCTTTACCACTTCTCTTGCTCTTCTGTCCCACTCCCCCAGTACCTAGGCATGTTAGCCCTGTGGTCTATACTATCTTCAGTGGGTCTTTTTTCTCTCCAGGATCTGAATGTTTATGGAACTTTTCTTCTTCCCACCAGTTGCATTTCAGTTATAATTCTGAAACTGCATGGAAAAGTCAGAATTATTAGTTGGGTCCTGTGTTAAATGTAGGATGATAAAGAGCTTTTTTTTTTTTTTAAAGATCTTCCCATGCCCATCCTTAGGTGTGAGATCATTTAACAATTATCCTCCCAATTAGATAATGAAGAAGTTGGGACCAGCAAAAGAAATATACAGGCTGCAAATTAAAGACACAAGATATTTGTTCATATTTCCTGATATGTAATACCAAAGTATAAAGAGAAAGTGTGACATACTAGGAACATGATTTCTCCTCAGAGTGATTATTGTACGAGATGGGAGACGGTGTTGATTTGTTTATTAGAAAGAACATTGGTGATTCTGGGTCCTTGTTTTTATCTCTAATTAAGTCTCATAGATTTTCTGCTCGCTGCACCCTAAAGATTTATTTCCATTCATTTATATGCAGAATAAAAGATGAGAACTGTCTGATGTGGTTCTCTCTAGTGCTGAGCATGCTGGTGTGGACACTGCACCTGGACCATCAACATGGCATGCTAGAGTCAGGGCCCAAGAACAGGTCCCATCTGTCTTGTCCTTGCAGGCCTCCATTTCTTGAGCTCTGTTCCGTCTGAACGGCCCTGGGCAAAACAGGGCCCTTCAGCTTCTTCACAGACCAAAGTTTGGTCCCAAATATTTCATTACCCAGGAACAGCATAGCTTTGGGGTATGGGATGTTTGTACACTGTGCTCCCTAATTTGTCCTCTCAAGTGTTCTTTCTTGGGATATTGCAAGTGAGACTTTGTCTTAGATATTGACATGACTCCTACTTTCTAAATAGAAAGGACAGCTATGAAATTTGAATTGATGACATTAATGACTGTCAATTCAGTCAATTATAATGATGTAATTTTTTTAACAAAACTGAAAAAGGTCTGAGTTAGGGAGCTTCTAGGTAGCTGGACAGGTAGAAGTTGCTGAAGGGACATAGGAACTCTGCCCTCCTCCAGTTGCATCTCTGCACCTTTTCTGTCTGTTCATCTGAGTCTTTTTAAGTGTGCCTCCTTTGGTAATTTGAGACAGACATTTAATATGTAGCCCTGGCTGGCCTGGAACTTGCAATGTAGACAAAGCTGTTCTTGAATTCACAGAGACCAGGGATCAGTCTGCCTCTGCCTCCCGAGTGCTGGGATTAAGCACAGCCCACACCCCTACTTTTGGCACAGGATCTCATGTAGCCCCAACTGGGCTTAGACTCTGTGTAACCAAGGATGCCAACACTGAACTTCTGATCCTTTTGCCTCTGCTTTCTCTTGAGGACTGGGATTACAGGCATGCATTACAATTCCCAGTGTAATATCCTTTAGAATAAATAGAAAATCAGAAATAGCAAGGAACACATGAGAGTACCCCAGAAGGATATGATACAGGACTTAACCCAAGAATCTTTGTCTACAGTCTCTAATCCATTCTGGGAGCAGACAGCTGTATAGCGTTGTAGGAGAAGGCAGTGGTAGAGAATTGGCTTGATTTAGAAATATGACAATTTAAATCTTGCCTTTGTCACTTCTTATCTGCACCTTGGGCATATCATTTTCTTTCTGGGCTTTTAATATTACTATCTGTAAAATGCACATCACCTACTTCTGTCATAGGGCTCTTTTGAGAATTGAAGATGATAATGCATGTAAGGTTATTGATGTGAACCGGTGTTCACAGTAGTACTTAGTGGGGAAAGAAGCTGATAGCAATTCTTTCTTTTTCTTTTTTTATTGTGTATTAAGCTTATGTTAATTGTAAAAATAAGGGATTTGTGACATTTTCATACACGTGTATTATATTTTAATTACAATGACTCTTCTTTCATCCATTGGTCCTTGTCCCTTTCCAAAATAGTTTCCTTTCTACTTCCATGTTATTTTTTTTAAAAAAACTAGACTCCTTATATGACATTAATTCCTTTTAAAATACATTTCCTTAATTATTTAAGAATTGCATACATGTATGCAATGCATTTTGATCATATTTACCTTCCTCCAGCTAAGTTCAGACCTTCTCCCCCCAATTTTATGTACTCATTTTTTTTAACCCACAGAGTTTAATTAGTCTTGCTAGTATGTTCATAGGTATAGAGCCATTCACTAGAGTACAGGAAACCTACTAAAGGCACATCTCTGAAGAAAATGGATCCCACTGCTCCAGAACACATCAACTGCCAATAGACATTAGTCCTTGACAGCTGCTCTCCATACTAGCAGTACCTTAAACCCTTTCAGGGTAGAACAAGTTCCTTCCACTTTTCTGTTCCTTAGTTCCTGGCACAGGATAGCTATTAAACTGGGTGACTGTTTTGTTTATTCCAGGTGGTGAAAACAATTGGCTTGAGGGAAGTTTGGTTCTTTGGTCTTCAATACCAGGACACAAAAGCTTTCTCGACTTGGCTGAAACTCAATAAGAAGGTAATCACTTACTGGTCTGTCAGAAGTTCTTCCAGCTAATAACATATGCTAGTTTGCAAACCTGAGATCCTTACTCGGTAATATATTGAACAAAACAACGAAGGAAACAGTGTTTAGAGTTCTAGTTTAAGAGGTTATCTGGAGGGTAACAACCAGACTTAGTCAGCTGTCCAAAGTCAGAGATGTCCATGTTTATATAGGATTGTGTCGTCTGTAGACAGAAGGTGTTTTCTTAGGTCTGCATGGCTGGTTCTGCAGCTTCCATAACTCCCACCCTCCTTTTGTATTTAGAGAAAGGGTTTCTTGTTGTAGGCCGATCTCAAGCTCCACCATAGCAGACGGTGACCTTGAATATCTGATCTTCTTGCTTCCATTTTTTTTAGAGTGTTGGAATTACAGGTAGCCCAACACCATGCTCCCCCTGATTACTTTCAACAAAATAGAGGCAGAGGGCGCGACTGAGGGAAAGTTGATGTGTTTCCACTTTGACTTCTGAGCAAGATGGCCACACCAAAAGGAGTGGAGATGATTCTTTAATTTAGACCTGTTGTGGACCAAAGCTTTCAGTGGTTTGAGATGTTGAGATCACTTTCCTGAAGTCTGTAATTTGTAAGAAAGAGCCCAAACACCACCCCATGTAGTATCTGCAGACACCTAGCAGACTTTTTTCCCCATACCCCCCAAACTGTTTGGCATTGACCTTAGAGGTCTCAATACTGTGCTTTGGCTCATTTTCCTGATTGTATCTAGAGGTGGGCATCTCACTTCTGCTCCAAAGATCTTGTTTTATCAAAGAATGGAGCTTTGTAAAATTACATTTATTTACTATTGTCTGTGCATGTTTATGTGTGCGTGCATGCATGTCATGGGAGACATGTCAATCCTCTCTTCCATTTTGTTGTTCCTTAAGATCTAAATGAGGTCATAGCCTTGGAAACAAGTGTCTTTACCCTCTGAGTCATTCTGGTGGCCGCAACAGTAGCCACTTTTGCTGGACAAGTTAGGAGTGATTTTTCAGCCTTTGGATGGTCATCTGGTGACTGTCTAACCTAGCCAATTCTGCAGCTTCGACCAGATTTGCTCTTCTCCAGTAGTTTATAGCGTAGGAGAATAAGATTCCCCAGTGAAAGTAACACAGTGCTTCTGTGTTTTAGTCTTAGTTTGGTTTTGTTTCATTTTAAATTACAAGGAGAGTGGCCTTCCAGCCTTGGGAGATTGCCTGAACTTAAGCTGTCTCAGTGCTCCCATCATTCCCATGACAGACTTGCTGCCATCACCAGAGTCTGTTGTTTGAGAGCCTCTATAACCTCTGTGTTCCTCCCAGGTGACTGCACAGGATGTGCGGAAGGAAAGTCCACTGCTCTTCAAGTTCCGGGCCAAGTTCTACCCAGAGGATGTGTCTGAGGAACTGATCCAGGACATCACCCAGCGCCTGTTCTTCCTGCAAGTGAAGGAGGGCATTCTCAATGATGACATTTACTGCCCACCTGAAACTGCTGTGCTCTTGGCCTCCTATGCCGTCCAGTCTAAGTACGGTGACTTCAATAAGGAAGTGCACAAGTCTGGCTACCTGGCTGGAGATAAGCTGCTGCCCCAGAGGTGAGTTGGTACCCTGGTCTTCTTCGACCTTGCTAAAGTGGATCATGGGTAGCAACCGAACACTGCCTAATTCCCACTCCCTATGGGGTGCCAGGTTAAGTTTCTTTTCACTAGGTTCTGTATACAGACTGCTGTGCTCTTCAGAGACACATTTGCATATAGTGTTATATCCTATTGTATTTCCGGTCTTCAAAAAGCGTTTTCCCCTTTGTCTCCCTGATTTCAAAACTTCATTACCCTGGAGATAGGTGCTTACATAGAACCAAAGATGGGTTGATTTGTTTTGTCCTTCTCCGTTTCCATTTCTTTTGCACTGATGAGATTTTATTTTAGAAATTCACAGGAGAGAGAGAAATAGGCAAGCCATGGGTACCATTCTACAGAGTTTTCTGATTTTGCAAATTGCAAAGGTGAAAGCTCTTAAACACTTAATATTTTTTGTTTTAACATCATGACAATGCCAAATAAACAAGGCAAGAGGTTTCCTTATTTTCTGGCTCAGGAAAGAGAAATACAGGGGTACTTTCTCTGATTCGCCCCATCTCCCACATTTGAGCTGGAACTGGCCTGAACTCCCAATGTGTTGATTCTTTTTTCAACCTCGAAGGTTTTGTTTCATTTTGTATCAGATGGCTATTTATTTCCATAAGCTAAAACGAAGCAAGCCTGATTCTGGGATCCCTAGTGGAATTGGAGCTGTGGTCTGTGCACACACCATCAGGAGGTCTTAGGGATAGGAATTGTGCCCCTGGAAACTTTTGTAGTCAGGGCCATGATGTCCAAGATGGCGTATTTAAAGCAGGCCTTGTTTAATAATCTGGTAGAATTATGAATCAGGCCTCTTGGTTCCTTCAGAGTAGTTTGGGGCTAATTCACTGCCCAGTATCCAAAGCTGTCTTATAAACACCAACTGTTGGCCCCAAGGGGATGCAGGAGAGAATATCACTGCCTATCTCTACTGTTAGCCACTCAGTACGGACTCCTGATGTATTTTTGTTGAGTTTGGAGATGCAACACATTATTAGCTTTTTGGTTGAAGGAAGAAAGAGGGCCTGGCCTTTAATGCCAGCACTTGGGAGGTAGGGGGAAGGGGAGCTCTCTGAGTTTGAGGCCAGCCTGGTCTACATAATTAGTTTCAGGATAGCCAGAGCTACATAATAGAGAGACCCTGTCTCAAACAAACAAACAAATAGATGAATCCCTGTCTCAGATAGGTAGGTAGGTAGGTAGGTAGGTAGGTAGGTAGGTAGGTAGGTAGGTAGTTCTATAGATAGAATGTTCCATAGATAGTTCGATAGATACATAGGTAGGGAATGAACTTATGAATGAATAAAGAGAATGATCCCATTGTCCTGTTTGGTCTTCTGTTCTTGTAGCTCTTATTTTAGGAAGTTCCTTAGGTCTGCTTCAGTACGTTCAACTCTCATTGTCCATATGAATTCAGCAGTACCTCAGTGGTCTAATTTCACATTTGCACCAACTCTTTAGAGAGCTGAGTGTGCTTCCCTTCCCTCCTGCCTATCGTCTGCAATTTTTTGATCATTCACTGTCTTTGTAGAGTCTTAGAGCAGCACAAACTCAACAAAGACCAGTGGGAAGAGCGGATCCAGGTGTGGCATGAGGAACACCGAGGCATGCTCAGGTAAGCCTCGCCTACCAGCTGTGAGCTTCACTGGCCTTGCAAGAAGGATGAGGATGGGGCCTACAAAGAAGAGGCAAATGATTAGGGACATTGGTGGATTTTAAGAAAGAGAGAGAGAGGAATGATTTTGGCACTTAAATATAGAAGGCAAATTTGAATCATTGTAAGACTGTGATTTAGTTTTAGGCTTTTTTTTAATTTGTAAGACCAAAATTTTAATGTAAAGGACTGTAACTTGAAAAGATCATTAATTATCAAATCAGGGCTTCATTTTTTGTTAATTATTTTGCATGCATGTGTGTTTATATGTGTGTGTGATACATGTTGTGTGAATGTGGATATGTGTCAGAAGGTCATAGAACAACCTTCATTTTCAGTTGGTTCTCTCTCCCTCATGGGTTCTAAATATTGAATTCTGGTAGTCAGGTTGTATGTCAAGCACATTTACTCACAGAATCACCTCACCAGTCCAGATCAGAAGTTTTTTTTTTAATTATTACATTTGTCTATATTTTGTGTGATGCACATATGCAAATTCTCTCTCTCTCTCTCTCTCTCTCTCTCTCTCTCTCTCTCTCTCGTGTGTTTGTGTGTGTGTGTGTGTTTGTGTGTGTGTGTGTGTGTGTGTGTGTGTGTATGCACCTGAGCACCCATGCTTCATGCTGGGGTGCACATGTGGAGGTCAGAGGCAACTTTTTGGAGTCTATTCTCTTCTTCTACTCTACCTTTTAGGTCCTAATAACTGAACTCAGGTTGTCAGACTTGCTAGTGCCCTGACCAACTGCACCATCTTGCTAACCCCAGAAGTTTTTGAGAAATGATCTCAGTATGTATCCTAGGCCAGTCTTGAACACACAATCGTCCTAGCTCTACCTTCCAAGTGCTGGAATTACAGGCATGTTCTGTGACTCCCTACATCCTAAACATTTTGACTCCAATGAAAAGGAAGGAACATCAGGATCTCAAGGAAGTTTCTGGGTTGCTTAGTGATTCCACCCCTAAAAAGAAATTGGAACTCTGTAGATGGAAGTTTCTGTCTAGTCTGGTTCCACTGCCATTGAGTCCCAAATAAACATATAGGTTTATATTAATTATGAGCTGTTTGGCCTATTAGCTCAGGCTTATTATTAACTAGCTCCTACAACTTAAATTAACCCATAATTCTTATCTACACTTAGCTACATGGCTTGGTACCTTTTCTCAGTAAGGCATTCTCATCTTGCTTCCTCTGCGTCTGGTGGCGACTGACTCCCTCTTCCCAGAATTCTCCTAGTCTGGTTGCCCCGCCTATATTTCCTGCCTGGCTACTGGCTAATCAGCGTTTTGTTAAACTAATACAAGTGACAAATCTTGGCATTGTATAAGACCATTATCCTTCAGCAGAACTCTCTAAATATTGTAAAAGAATTTGATGGCTGAGGAACAAATCTCATTTTACTGTCAGCACTCCTAGCGGAAGGCACTTCTATACAAAGATGTCACAATGCAAAGGAGGGAGAACATAACTTCTGTAGGGCTAGTATTCCAGAAGACAAGGGACAGCCTCTCCTTGTTCTTTAGTTTCCTATTGACAGTTTTTGTTTAACAGAAATCATGTATATTCTTGTTACTCATCATTTGCTTACATTATGTTTTCCAATCCTATGAGCAAGCCCATTGTCAGAAACACAGATCAAGCTGACTTTTTTATATTGTTGAAGCTCTATTTTGTGACAATCCCTCTCTCATTCTGCATCATATAGGGAGGATGCTGTCCTGGAATATCTCAAGATTGCGCAAGACCTGGAGATGTATGGTGTGAACTACTTCAGCATCAAGAACAAGAAAGGCTCAGAGCTATGGCTGGGTGTGGATGCCTTGGGACTCAACATCTATGAGCAGAATGACAGGTAGACCTCAGATTTCTCCGAGTTATTTGGATCAGTCTTAAACATAGGTGTCATCCCTTACTGCAGAGCAAGACTGTACCATTTGAATCCCATCTCAGTTATCTTTGTACCTAATTAAGTCCAGCCATATGTTTGTACAGCTTCCTTAATCCTATATTGACTAGAGTTGTGTGATTATTATGGTAGTCACTAGCCAGATGTGAGTATTTGAACATTTAAAATGTCATTACAACTGAGATGTGTAATAACCGTAAACAGCATACTACAATTTGAAGAACTACTATGAGAAAAAGATGTGTGCTCATAATCTTTCTGTGCCTATAAAAGAATTGCTGGGAGAAATCAAATTAAAGGAGGAAAGATGGATTTTGGCTTGCGCTTTTTGAGTTTTGAATCTGCAGTTATGTGCTGCAGTTGTTCTGAACCCGTGCTGAGGTAGAATTTTGTTGTGGAGAGCACGTAGTTGTTCACCTCCTGGCAGCTGAAAAATAGACAATGAAAAGAGGAAGAGACTGGAATCCCGGTATTTCCTTCGAGGGCATGCCCCCAATAGCCTACTTCCTCCATCTAGGCCCCATTCACAAATATCTGCCACCACTAATAACACCATTATCTGGGAACCTACCCTTTAACAAATGATCTTTCAGGAGACATGTAATAGCTAAATTATGCTGCGTATGGCAGTGCACGCCTGTTACCCTAGCACTCAGGAAGTACAGGCAGTGAGAATCAGGAGTACAATGCCAGCCTTGGCTACATAGTTAATTCAAGGCTGTTAAGACTAAGGTTTAGGGTTGCTATTTTTCTGATGAAACACCATGACCGAAAGCAACTTGCCTGGAGGAAAGAGTTTATTTCATTCGCTCTTCCATATTTATCATTAAAAACAGAGAGAGCAGGAAATCAATAAAGCAGGCAGAAACCCAGAGGCAGGAGATGATGCAAAGGCCATGAAGAAGTGCTGCTTACTAGCGAGCCCCGTGGCTTGCTCAGCTTGCTTTCATATAGTACTCAAGGCGACCAGATGACACCACCCACAATGGGATGGGCCCTCAATCACTAAGTTAAAAAATGCCCTACCACCGGATCTGCCGGAGGCATTTTTTTCAGTTGAGGTTCCATCTTTTCAGATGACTGGAACTGTGTCAAGGTGACCTAAAACCAGCCAGCACAATTACCGTCCTGGGCTGTGTGAAACCTTGTTTCATCTGCTTCGCCATGCAAAAATAATTCAAGCTACAGTAATGTAAAATGTACCCATAATATTTAAATGTTGATATATATGTTCAAATGATAGTATTAGGATCTATAGTGTTAATTAACCTTTATAATTAGGTCATCATATTTCCTTTTTATCCATTTTCCTATAGCTCCTAAGAAATGTATCAATGTGACCCTTATATAATTATATTATTATATTATATAATTACAAGTTTTGGACAGTGCTGACCTAGAATCAGTTTTGTGAGGTTCATAAAGTTCAAGCCTCATGTTATGATTAAGTGACTTTTGGCCTATAAATCTTGCTGTACTGTTGTGTTTCTTATTTATTCCCCCTCCCCCCAGTCTGCTCTTCGTAAAGATGAAATCATGAGATTATTGTTCCATTTGCTGACTGAATCTTAGAGTTCATTATTTATCTTCCCAAAGTTAATGATGAAGTATAGAAGGTTTTCAGTTAAACAGTACTGTAGATCCTCTGGAAGATCTTTACAAGGTTATTTGCTTCAACCCAAAATGGGACAAAACAAAGGGTAATAAGTATATTAACAGTAGGCGAGTTGACAGTAGGCCTCTCTCATCAAGGGAGAAGTTTGTGTTAGCCGATACAGTGGGATTGGCGGAGGTGAGGCTAGGTCTGTTTCCTTCTTGCTTTCTCTTTGTCATGGTGTTGTTGACCTCTGTTTCTACAGACTGACTCCTAAGATTGGCTTCCCTTGGAGTGAAATCAGGAATATCTCCTTCAACGATAAGAAATTTGTCATCAAGCCTATTGACAAAAAAGCCCCGGTGAGTGACTCCTCTCCTTGACTCTACTTGACAGATTTTCGCCAAGGCTTAGATAATTCTAAGAGCAAACACGTCATTGGGTTTGCCTGTCTCTCCATTTTCTGTTCTGTGTAGCTTGTACGCAACAGAACAAGAAGCACAGATGGAAAGTAGAGTGTAAGAGGAAGCTGGTGCTGAGAGCTGGCCAGGTGATGCCCTTTATTGGGCCCCTCTCTACTGTCAAGCCCCCTTTGTGGGTGAGCTGTGCTACAGGCAGTCTTAAGTGCTGCTGCTTTGCAATTCTCTCAGCTTCCTAAGTCCCCCAAATGTGTTCTTCGTGTACTTGGCTCATGTTTAATTGTGGAGAGAAGGCAGAGCCAGAAGTTCAAATTCAAAGGTGACATTACAAATTTACCTTGTAAAACTTTTAATAAAAAGAAGATTAAAACATTTACTTTACACATATTTCTTTACCCATGAGTTTTTAAGGCGAAGTTTCACTTTAGCCCAGCCTGGCCTTAACTTAAACTAACCCTCAGGCTTCAGCCCCTGAGTGCTAGAATTACATCCATGCATCACCAGATCCTTTAAAATGTGCCTTTTTATTTTTACATTGAATTTGTTAATTTATTTAGTATGTGACAATAATAATTTTAAAAGAGATCATGAATTTGGGGAGGCACACAAGTAGGATGGTGGGATAGAGGTAAAGTGCTAATGTATGTAGTTCTCAATAAAATAAAAAGCCAGGTTAAAACAAATATCAATTATGATAATTGTTATTTAAGAAATTTAGATACTTGTGTTCTTACAGCTTGCTTTTTTGTAACTAGAACACACTTTTCAGAAATTATAGAAATGGTGTTGACACCCATGATGCACCTGTTGACTAGAGTATTGCTTATCTTCCAGGAGGCCCTTTGAGGCTCATTTGAGAATTGTAGCTAGACGTCTAGGTAGAGAGACATGAGATTATCTATTCCCTTAAGAGTTGATCCAGTTGGGCCAGTTAATCACTTGTCCAAGAGAGTACCACTCAGAAAAGTTCTCTTCTGAGGTTTGTTTTCCAGTGCTGACCAGAACCTGAGTATGCGTTCTCTGGTGCTTTGGGCTTTTTCATACTTTGTGTAAAGATCCCTCTGCCATGTGGCTACTTTCCCACTACCTGGCTGACTTCCATATGGGCTTAACACGAGGCCATGACCCTCTTAAGCTCCCACCTGTGAATCAATAAGAAATTAATTTCGAAAACTGAAAAAAAATACTGTAGCAGAAAAGCACACTCCTGATAAAGTATCATAGGGTGCTATTTTTTTTAAGACTTCCTTTTCTATTTTCCATGTTTATTTGTGTGGAGGGGGTTAAAAAGATATGCATTCCATGGTGCATACATGGAGGTCAGAAAACAACTTGCGAGAATTGTTTTTCTTTCTTTATGTTATTTTCGGGCATCAAAACTCTTATTGTCAGGCTTGGTAGCAGGCTCCTTTAGTTCCTGAGCCATCTTGCTGGCCAGAGGCTGTTTTTCATTAGCAGAGCTGGAGAAAAATTGTGGTTTGGTGTCAAAGATAACAGACATGGGTTCTAGCCTCAAGTCTGCCACTACCCTGGCAATTGACTCTAGGAAAACCCCTTTTCTTACTCTGATATACTATTCCCACTGGAGTGCAAACAATTGGATTACACAATCTGTCCATTACTTTTGGGTTTAGCTTTACAGAAGCCGGAAGGTCGCTTCCTCCAAACTTCAAAAATTTTGAAATTTGGTATGCTGTTTCTGGTGTGTGCGTGCATGCATTGTGTGCTCAAGGGCATATGTGAGCCATCTTGTCAGCCCTAAAAAACTCAGTTGCTTTTTTCCCTCCAGGACTTTGTGTTCTACGCTCCCCGTCTTCGGATCAATAAGAGGATCTTGGCCCTGTGCATGGGGAATCATGAGCTGTACATGCGTCGGCGTAAGCCTGATACCATTGAGGTTCAGCAGATGAAGGCACAGGCACGGGAAGAAAAGCACCAGAAGCAGATGGAGCGGTAAGTGCCATAGCGCTGGAATTTGTAGTTCCAACTCTACGCTCTGTGATAAGGAAGTTTCCAAAAGCTTCCTAGACTGCTTAGAGTGTCGCATTAGCCCAGGACCAGGACATATGAACTGTGGAGGGGAGGAAACCCCACATATTCAATCTCAGCACAGACATTTTTGCTTTTTTGTTTGCTTGTTTGTTTTGTTTTGTTTTTCCTCTGTAGCTTTGGAGCCTGTCCTGGAATTAGCTCTTGTAGACCAGGCTGGCCTCGAACTCACAGAGATCCACCTGCCTCTGCCTCCCAAATGCTGGGATTAAAGGCGTGCGCCACCACCGCCCATCTTTCTAGTAGTAGGAGACAGATAAAATAAACAAATTGTTTAGCATATGCAATGGGGAAAAGTGCATGCCAAGCATTCTGAGAGGTCTGAGAGTGAAGACAAGACAGGTAGAGCCAAGGGCGAAGGATGCTTCTTAGGGGCTGGAGAGATGGCGCAGCAGTTAAGATTGCTTGCTGCTCTTGCAGAAAACCCAGGTTCAGTTCCCAGCACCCACATGGCAGCTTGCAACCATTTGTAACTCCACTTACAGGGGATCTGGCACCTTCCGGTGTGTGTGGGCTCAGCATGCATGTTGTGTACTTATATACACATAAGAAAACACACACATAAAATAAAAATTAATAAAGTCTTTAAGAAAAATAATGCTTCCTTGAATAGGTAGTGAGGTCAGAAAAAGCAAATACTTATTCTAGATATGCAACAAAATCTGGGAAAAGGGAACCTAAAGCTAAGGTTTAAGGCAGGCAAAGTTAGGCCTAGCTGTAGACTTGAAGCATAAAACCTAAACTCACCGTGCTATAAAGCTGTAAGACAGAGTGCAAGCATTAGTAAACTATTGTACAGGTGGAAGGGTTGAGAACAAGAGCAAAGCCATCTGATCTAGTTGGTTGCTTGCAGTACCAGCATTCCCGTTTAGGTCTCATGAATTCAAGGTAAATAGACTGAGCAAGGAAATCTGTGTGGAGCTACGATGTGATGGCTAGATTATGGAGGAAAGTGAGAGTGGTCCTTGATCACAAGCTCTGCCTTACGTAGGGAGGATGGCAGCTAACAGACTCAGGTCGTGGAACTCCTCGAGGCTTCATGCACCGTGCTGTTCTGTAAGCATCCCTCCTTCCCTTTTCTAGTGCTCTGCTGGAAAATGAGAAGAAGAAGCGTGAGTTGGCAGAAAAAGAGAAGGAGAAGATTGAACGGGAGAAGGAAGAGCTGATGGAGAAGCTGAAGCAGATTGAGGAGCAGACCAAGAAGGCTCAGCAAGGTGAGGCTTGGCATCTCTGTAGAGGCCAAGTTTCCCCAGAACCTCACCCTAAGGTGTATACCCTTTTCCCTGAGCTGCAGAACAAGACTATGTGGTCCAGGTGTGGCCACAGAGTAGATAAGGAATTTGTTGAGAAAAATTGTTGGAACCACTGTGCCTTGAAGTGCAAAATTCCTAGCAAGGACATTAGTGTGCCATCTTCATCTCTGAGGTCTCCATCGATTTCCTCCTTTTCTACCAGAACTGGAAGAACAGACCCGCAGGGCCCTAGAACTTGAGCAGGAACGAAAGCGTGCTCAGAGTGAGGCTGAAAAACTGGCCAGGGAGCGTCAAGAAGCTGAAGAAGCCAAGGAGGCCCTGTTGCAGGCTTCTAAGGACCAGAAGAAGACCCAGGAACAGTTGGTAAAGTGGCTTCTTGGGCTAAGGCTGTGTGCATGCATTTTTCTTGCTTGCCCCCCTACGGGTTCATAAATCCCTTTGCCTATATAGCTGAGTCCTTCTAGCTCATTTGTATCCCAAAGGTCTCTAAGCATTCATTCAAAAACAAGCTGAATTATCATTAGTATGGCCCACAGTCTTCCATAGCCCGTGGGTTTCATTTATTTTCTTAGATAGAGATCTGAGCCTGTAACCTAAGAAAGGAAAAGGAAGAGGACCTGCCATGAGTTGCTTTAGCCATGTTTCCTCATTTCTTGCTTTCTTCTGATTCTTTCTTCAGTAGCCCTGTGCAATTAAACCCCATAGAGAATAATGTGACTAGACAAGGAATTTGGGAATCATGGAGGCTGAGAGACTTGTCAAAGGACACAGCTGTGTGTGATGAAGGATTTACAACCCCCTTCCAGTCTCCTTTGGAAAGATTCCCACCATGACATCATATATAAAACTAGGGTTCTGTGACTTGGAAGTTAAGCATCTAGGGCCAAATCTCCTTAAGATAGCCCTTCCCTTCTGTAGTATTGATGAGTTAGTATCTCTCAGGAAAAAGATGTCATGAGAAATTTGCTCAAGGGATATAGGCTTGTATAAACTCTTCCCCATTGTATAAATTGCCTTATGATATTAATATCCATTTATTTGTTCTGGTAGCAGTCTTGGTAGAGCCCTAAGATAGCAAGGCATTTGCTACTTGAAGCAGTGACTTCCAAGCTTGACAACATTAAGAGGGGAAGAGGGGCAGAGATGACCAATTGTCTTCCTTAAGGAGGCCTGTAGTCTGGGAGGGGAGCTGTGACTTATGAAGGGGTCAAGAGTGGAGTAATTTGGTTTAAAGAGTCCCTAGGGCAGCAAGAAATGGAGTAGCCAATTGCATACCAGTTCCACAGAGGAACTGAGGTTACAGGCATCTGTCTGGATCTTGAAAACCCAAGGGTCAAACCTTACAGGCTTCTAATATGCCTATAGGCTTCAGAAATGGCAGAGCTGACATCACGGATCTCTCAGTTGGAAATGGCCCGAAAGAAGAAGGAGAGCGAGGCTGTGGAGTGGCAGCAAAAGGTAAGATACAGAATCCAGAGCGAAACATTGTGGGAAAGAGTATGCTATGTGTATAGTATATTCCAGTCCTTCCCTTTCTTAGATTTAGACTCCCCACTTTTTCGACAAACACCATTTTTACAGTCCTCATGGGAAAAGGTGTTCGAAGCTTTCTCAAATACTTTAGAATTCCCCAATACCCATGGGAAGTTGATACAATCACTTTTATTTTCAATTAAAAAAAAAGGTCAGGATCAAACCAATAAAGTCATTTGTCCTAATTGGTCTCTTACTAGACTTGTCTTCCTAGGTATGATTAGGTTAGCACAAGTTACCTGATCTGATTACCAATCCTTCTTTTTCTGCCACTGGCCAGGCCCAAATGGTACAGGAGGACTTGGAGAAGACCCGGGCTGAGCTGAAGACTGCCATGAGTACCCCTCACGTTGCTGAGCCTGCTGAGAATGACCAGGATGAGCAGGATGAGAATGGGGCAGAGGCCAGTGCTGAGCTGCGGGCTGATGCTATGGCCAAGGACCGCAGTGAAGAGGAACGTACCACTGAGGCAGAGAAGAATGAGCGTGTGCAGAAGCATCTTAAGGTATCCAGACTGTGCCAAAAGGTCAAGGAGACTGTGTGATGACTTAATAGCTCATGACCTTTGCTAGAGCTAGGGTATACATGCTGTGGTGATGCCCATGCTGAATAGGAGGCTGGGACAATAGGAACCTGAAGGGAAGGGAGGACCCTTTCACTTACTAGCCACACCCTAGAATGCCTCACTTAGCTCTCTCCTACTTCCTACTTCTCTCTGTGCAGAAAACACCTTGCTAAACAAATTACTACTTGAATATTTGGAGTAGTATTCTGATTGCTCTACTCTCAAGAGATAGCCACCATTAATCCATCCTACACTGTGTGTATGTGGTGCAGGCTCATGTATGTGCATGCACATGTGGATTATAAGGGTAGGAAAGAGGAAACAAAATAACAAAGGAGAGAAATTTGATCAAAGGTGTGGACTTGAAATGAGAAGAAGCCATTGACCCTTGATTCCTCTTGCATCCTCACAGGCCCTTACTTCAGAGCTGGCCAATGCCCGAGATGAGTCCAAGAAGACTGCCAATGACATGATCCATGCTGAGAACATGCGGCTGGGACGAGACAAATACAAGACCCTGCGCCAGATCCGGCAGGGCAATACCAAACAACGCATTGATGAGTTTGAGTCCATGTAGTGGGCATTCAGCCTTTAGGGACCCCTCCTCCTCCCTCCTTGTCCCCACACTCCTCTAGTTTTGCCTAACTAACACTGTGCTGGAGCCACTAACTAGAAAAGCCTTGGAGCCATGCCAAGCATTCAGTATAGCCATGGGACCAAATTTAGCCCTTCAGTCCCCCGACTCAGATCCCTGGGCAAACAAATGGCCCACTGTGGTGCCAATGGAATCTCCTTCTTTTCTGTCACATTCAGCCTAGCTTTCTAGAGTAGGTCCTGTTTCCCCAGCTCAGAGGCTCATTCCTTTTGATTTGGCAAGCACTCCCCACTTACTGTCTTCCTCTGGGACTCAAGTGTAAAATAGGTTGATAGCTAGCTCCCATCGCTTGACTTTTTCTTCCAAGTCTTGTGATTTGCAATGTTAGAATATTGTGTGGTTTAGGGACAGAAGCATGGCCTTGGCTCTATCTTTTAACATGTCAACTGACCAAGGATTTGGCCCCTTACTGTCCATCCCTTTTAGAGTTATTTAGGCTTTGTAATGATTGGAGGGTAAAGAGATGTTTAGTCATTCTTATTTCTTCTACCTCCCGTGTTGGGCTTATTACAAATTCAGTCCCAATAAGCCTCGTCCCTGTGCTCAGGGACTCAGTTTCTAATCAAGGAGACATAAAGGGATGACAGAAACAGTGCGTTCAAGAGAGTACACTAACAACTTTGCCTCTTGCCACTGCGCGTCTTTAGAGCCTTTTTTCTATCAAGTTAGGTCTATGGGTAGGGCTACCCCCCATGTTAGTCCATGTTCCTGGTTCCATCTCTGAATCTGTCCCTGTCCTCTCCAGTCTCCAGATCTCTTCCAGCTAGGACAGAGAGGATGAGCACCCCCAAACCTAGCCAGTTACATCTAAGGCTGTTGCCACAAAGCGAGACATGGTTATTCCTGGCTTTAGTATTTTCTCTGCCAGGAGTTCTAGACTCCTCCCGCCCAGAGCTCATTGGACCACTGTTCCTGCTTCACAGATACACATTATGATGAGTAAGAGTAACTCTTGTTTTTCAGTCACTCAGTAGTCCCGGCTTACCCAGTTGCGAGTGGTGAATGGGTCCTGCTTCTGACAAATCTCTAACCCAGGTCGCATCACTAGCTGTGCTGTCACTTGGAGCTACATCCAGAAAGCCGCTGGGTATTCTGGCTTTGTCCCTTCACACCCCCACACCCTTCTCTCCACTTTGGAGCAGCTGCTTCCTCTTTTTGTCACATTATGCTCTTCTAATTTTTTACCAGTATTATATATTCTTGGGGTATCTAACTCGATATTTGTTTCTACTTTTTTTTTTTTTTGCTAATGCACTATTAGAGTTACTAGTCTTGGAATGAGATCATTTTAGCTTCATTATTTTTACTACCCCTACCCCATATCTGGGAAATATATACTGTATTAGAAAATATTTTGCCAAAACCAATATGTATGAAGACTTCAGTATTAGTGATTTACCTGTCACTATAGGTCATACAATCCATTTAAAATGTACTTAATATTTGGTTTTATTGTTCCTATTTGCCTTTTCCCCAGGGTTGAGTCCCTCCATGCAGTATCCCTAGCCCAAAGCCTCCCTCAGCACATACCCCTTACTTAACCTTGGGTAATCTTTTATGCGTTGCTGTGAATTATATTGACACTTGGTGAGCTGCCCTATATTGGCTAAATTCAAGCCTGGAATTGTGGGGGCAATCTAGCTGCATTAAGGGCAATAACCCACCCCCACAGAGACTGGGGAGGTTAGAATTTATATTCAGGTTTTTTTTGTGTATTTTTGTTTTTTAAATAATTGTTTTGGAGGGGTTTGTGCTCAATCTGTGTTCTGTTTCAGTGCCAATAAAATTTAGGAAGATTTCACTGTGACTCAGTCTTTCTTTCTGCATATTTCATTGTAATTTCTAGTCCACAAGCTACATTTCTATCTTTTAGCGCATTTTACCTTGATTTAAGTTCTAGTGGAAGGAGGAATATAATTATCTTTATTTTAATAGGAAGGACTGACTTTAAACACCACCAAAGCAAGAGTAAGCAGATTAAGTCCTGAGGTTACAGGTGTGATGGAGCTGACCGATCTGTTCCTTTTTTGCTGCTTCCTGACATGTTTTGCCAGTGTGTGTTGGAGAAACAGGTCATCTGTTGAAGGCTAAAGCTCACAACCCAGTTGTTTGGTGTGGCTACGGGACCTGCATTAACTACGAGATACTCCTAGTCTTCCTTTTTTAGTGGAGCATGGTGCTTTGAGGCCAGGTAACCTAGGCTGGCCTTAACTTCAAGATCTTCTTGCTTTTGCCTCCTCTGTGCTGACTGACATTCCAGGAATTTGCCATCAAGTATGGTTAGGCACCTTATCTCTGGCACACTCCTGGGAGGGTCAGCCCCTCTTCTGCCTCCTTGTCTGCAAGATTTGACTCATTTCACTCCCCACCACCCTTCCTTTACTGCATTGCTAATGAAAGACAGGGAAACTCCCTTGGGTCTTATTAGAGAAGGCAGTGGAGGGTGTTGACTGAAGTGTGTGGTACTTGGAGTTTATAAAGCATGTAAATTATGTAGCTTAGAAGTGGTTGTCTTTGTCTAGATGAAGAAATTGAGATCCAGACAACAACGGTCTAGACTTTCTGGGACCTGACATTCCCACTTGTTCCCTTCTTGGGATGCAAAAATTTGGAAGGAAAGCTAATTTACGGCACCTACATTTTGAATTCTCACAACAAGCCTTTGTTAGCTTGTCTGCTAAATGTAATCCTTCAGAGACCCATTTTTCAAATATTAGAAAGCGTTTAGCTTTTGAGGCAAAGTATCAGTTAAGTATGGAGTTTGAGACAAGCCTGGGCTTATTGACACTGTCACAAAATATAAAACAAATAAACAAAAATCCTCAGACCCAAAGGAATCAGGCCCAGTGGCACAGATTCATAATCCTAGCTTCTCAGAAGACGTGGGCCAAAAGATCACACACTCTACGGGCCAGGGTCCAAAATGAGTTCTCGGCTATCCTCAACTATTAAGAGCTCTTTTTTTAAAGAAAGAAAGAAGTGTTTGAGGAAAGGAATGAATGCAGACAAGGGTGTCAAGGTGTACAGGAGGAGGGGAATGAATGAAAACAAAGTATAGTGATGAATAAAAATGCCACAAAGAAATCCATTTCTTTGTATGTTTACCAAAAAGTACTAATAAGGAAAACTAAAAGGGCAAGAAGAGGGCTAAGGATTTATATAGTTCAGTGGTAGCATGCTTTTCTAGCATTCACAAGGCCGTAGTTCAACTTCTAGGGCTCAAGAAATGAGCAATGGAAATTTCAACAACTCCATGAGTGTGGTTAGGCTAAGGGTTTTAAGAGAGATTAGAGATGATGCTGTAATAGCCAGATCATTCTAGTATGATCACAAGAGCCCTTAAAAGATGGAGAGGATGAGCTAAAAGAAGACACCCTGTTGCTGGCTTTGAAGGTGGAGCAGGACACAAGGAATTTCAATGACCTCTACAAACTGTGCCCCCCCCCACATCACCAAACTAAGACAATACAATGCATTGAGGGTTTTTGTTTGTTTTGATTCATTTGTTTGTTTGAGACAGGCTTTCAAACCACACGTCAGATTATCCTGGAACTGACTATATAGACCAGGCTGGCCTCAAATTTGTGGCAATTCTCCTGCCCTTACGTCCCGCGTCCAACTACTACAGATGGGAGGAATGTTAGTTATCAGGTTTGCATTTGTGTTAGTCCAAATGACTATTTCACACTGCCTTGTCATTCTAGGAATGACAATATTGCAGAAATAAAGAATAGATTAGTGGTTTCCAGTAGTTAAGAATCAAGGTACAAAAGCTGACCATGGGGCTACGGCACTGTAAGAACAGTACTGGAGGAGGTCAGCCTTTGTTGTTACACAATGAGTTTCAGACTTTTTCCTAAACACACAAGCAAACAAAGAAAACTTAACTAAATGAATAGAAAAAAGGAACAGGGTAGAAAGTATGCAGAGTAGAGCTTGTCTGTCGTGTTCTGTATCATAACTGTCTCAGTGTTATCTTGGCAGTGATGCATGATAATGTATAGGATGCCATCACCAGACAGACCTGAGTGAAGCATCTTTGTAGTGAGTGTCTTCATTGTTTCTTTTTTTAAAGATACTTTTTATTATATTTTATGTATATAAATACCCTGTCTGCATGTATATTTGTGTGCATGCCTGCTGTCCTTAGAGAGCAGAACTGTGTGACAAATCCTTTGGAATTGAAGTTACAGACAAGCGTGAGCAGCCATGTAGGTGCTGAGGTCTGAACCTGCATCCCACAAAAACAAGTATTCTAAATCTGCTGAGCTTTCCCTAGCCGCTCTATTATTTCTTACAACTGCGCGTGAGTCGTTGATGTGATTTCGTTTAGAGAAGTGAGTGGGAAAGGGGAGGGGGTAGTGGGAGAGTGAATAAGAGCAAAACCCAACTACATTATAAAAATATCACAATGAAACTAGTTATTTTGTACACTGTAGGTAAACAGTGGCTGCTTGTAAATGCCAAATGACACGGCAATACTATATACAATGATGTTTATCTGGAAACATGTCAAACGAGTTAAGAGAATAAACAAAATTCCAGCATATTTATTTGCTACATTACTCAGGAATATAAGTAAATATACTACTGAAACATACATATAGATGCACTCACAGATATTCTGTTGTATAAAACAAGGAAAACATAAAAGAATATATGTAGTATAATTCTTTTTTGATTTAAAAATCAAGTTACATTTTAAAAGTACAACACATAAAAATTTTATTAGTGGTAGAATCCTGGTAATCCAGGTAAAACCCTGCAGCAATGTTAGAGCATGTGGCTCCTTTGCATTTACCATCAGAAGACAAATCCAGCATGGGTAATAAACACAGAGCAGAAATCCAGCATTCAATACAATCCCAACAATGAGTCATTTCATGCAAAAACAGGTCAGAACTCTAAGTCAGCAGGCGCTCTCTTGCTGTGTCTAATTAAAATTTTTGAAGCAGGAAGTGTAGTTAATGCTTGAAGTTTTAATTTCAACAAGAAATTCTGAAAATGCCTCAGCATCCCCAAGTGAAGGAAGGGAGCCAACCTCATTGTCTACTTCTAAGAGAAACAGAGCTTGTTCCAAGCAGAGAGCAAGCTAGCTGTGCCTAAGAGGAAATGCTGCTATCTGTCCTTAGAAAGTGCCATCTGGAAGATAGGAAAGTGGGAGCCATGATGTCATTCCTCCATCTGTCCTCATGCCCATAAGCATACTTTAATCAACTGTCAATGACTTGATACACATATTTTTAATGGTAAGTGGGGGTGTTGCAATAACAGAAAGAAATGTCACTGATAGACTTCTGAAATGGCAACATGAGATTCCACTGAGTTTTAGAGAGAAATGACCACACATAAACAAAAATGGGGGTGGGGAGAATTCCACATCTGCTCTCCATCAGCAAACAGCCAAAGCACAGGACACCAGAGAGGCCGAGTTAGCTGACATGCCCTAGAATTTAAAAATCCTTGCATCTGGATGCCTGGCTCGAGCAAAACAATTCTCTGAGAAACTTGAAATATACATTACCTGAAGTTCAGGAAATTCATGTGCCTGGGAAAATTTAAATCATTTCAAGAGGGAGCCTGATTTTAATGACTCCTGTTTCTCTAAGACATAGTCCTGTGCAAATCCTTCATTTTCAGGTCATGCATGCTGTCTTGAACAGGATTAACAGAAAGATCTGTCATCTTCACAGCCTGAAGGCATTGCTCAGGACTGCAGGCTTAAGCCATGTCCATTCCTACTACGTCCTTTCCCAGGAGTCCTTCCTATGTGGCACCGGTTTTGGGAACACTTAGCCATGTGCCCCACAGTGCCCTGCGTCCTTGGCCACCAAATACAGCAGACCACCCACTAGCCCTCAGCCCTCACTATTGTTTCACCAGCACTTAAAGAATCTGAATGCTGGCAACCCCACTGCCTGCTGGCCAGAGAGAAAATGACTCCCCAGTAGCTTCCATTCAGTTAGAATTCTATTTATATGGTGTTCTAGAGCAGGTGTGATGCCGTGGAGCTAGACTGGAGAAGTTGACTAGAAAGAAGCATTAAGGAACGAAACTTCAGAATGTTGAATGCAAAGAAATCTTTTTAAAGAAGGGGTCTTTTTGCCATGGTGGATTCTTCAGCCCAGGCAGGAAGAAGGGGTCTAGCACCTCTGTTGGCAGTGACTAGGAAGATAAAGGAGTTATACTATATTATCCTCGCTATATCCTTCAGGAAGAGTGTGGCTTCAGGGGCCTGCTTCCTGAATTTGAAACTTAGTTCGGTTTGCCTAATCCCCTGCAAGTGGTATAAGTTCTTGCTGTACTGTGCTTTGTATCTACAAAGAAATAATATCTCTATGTTTCAAAGGTTTGTGGATTATTAAATAAGTTGTTACATGTGAGGACAGAAAGATGTCTTTCACTGAAAAAGTTGGAAAATACTATCTTATTTCTCAAAGTGTCTCGTAATCATTTGGTGCACTTACAATAGATGCTGGGTGTGGAATATCCCATAGTAAGTGTAGTGCACATCCCAGAAAACTCAGGAGGCTGAGGCAGAAAGGTTATAGGTTCAAGGTCTACTTGGACTATAAATCAAGACACTGTTCTGGAGTCTAGAGTAGACCAAAACTTGCATGGGTGGAGATCTAGGGAGAAGGGACTCATCTATGTTCACAAAGCTGCCAGCCAGAGATCCACTTAGAACTTGTTTCATGACTGTATTCTCTGGGTCTTAAAGGTCAGGACTTCCCTATTCTTACAATGTTGCCTTAGATTTGGAATTAGTGCTGCTTTACCAAACTTAATTATAATATCTGTTATTATATCACACCTACTATCTTCTTTTACTATAGATATGGCCATGCTGAAATCAGAAGGAGCACTTGCCTGCATTTGAGGTGGTGGTAATGAACACTCTCTCTCTTTCTTATGGTTCCTGATGGCCACATCATGACTCCAGGTCGATATTCACATACTTATTGCAGTCTGCCTACCAAAATAAATGCCAGCTGTGGTTGTGCATACCTTTAATACCAGCACTAGAGACACATAGGCAGGTGCATCTGGATGAGTTCCAGGCCAGCCAGGGCTACATAGTGAAACCTTGTTTCAACAAACAGCAAAAAAGAATCACATACTATTTTTGGTAATGTAAAATGGTGTCACCACTTTAGAAAACAGTTTCACTGTTCCTTTAAAACAATATAGAGGATAAAAATGTGTCATAGTAGTAAAAAAAAAAACTTCACTAGCATGCATGAGACCCTTGATTTTATCCCTGAAACCTCAAAAATTATAGTTACCGTATGTCCTTGCAGTTCCATAGCTCTATCCCCAAGAGAAGTAAATATATATATATATATAAAATAATAAAAATTAATAAAACTTACATGCAAGAAGGTTTGTCTATCATGTACAAAGTTCTGGGTTCAATTTCCAGAACCACAAAAACTTATACACAGATATTAATAGTCATATTATAACCAATGTAAAAAAATTCAAAATCTTTCTCAACTTGGATAAGTATAGGAAATCTGATAGAGGTATTTTCTTAATTGAGGTTCTTCTCCCCAGATAACTCTTGCTTGTGTTGCGTTGACGAGAACATAGCAGGAAACCATTTCATCCCATTCAGCTATTACCCAGAAAACTGACAACAAATGCTGGCAAGAATGTGAGAGGAAAAGTAATCCCTAGTCGTTGCTTGTGGGAGTATAAACTAGAATATCCAACAATGGAAGTCAGTGTGGAGTTTTCTCAAAGAATTAAAAATAGAAGTACCATATGTCCCAGTTATACAACCCTCCAGGGAGTTTGTTCAAAGAACTGTATATGCTACTATAGGGAAAGTATCACGTCCATATATACAATGGGTTTGTATTCAACTCTACAGAAAATTGAAAGCTTGAAACTTGCAGAAAAAAAAGTGAATCAGGAAAGTACTCAGACAAGAAAAAAAAATCTCCTGCATGTTCTTTCTCGTACAAAAAAGACCGTGTGTGTGTGTGTGTGTGTGTGTGTGTCTAATATTTCTGTAAATGTCGGTAAAGCCTATAAAACTAGGAAGGAGACCAAACGAGAACAAAAAGATGTGCAGAGGAATGGAGATGGGTATTACAGGCACCATGAAAGCTGAATGGAGAATGGGGACAGGATAATATAAGGGGAAGATGGATGGAGACCGTGAAGGAGAAGAAGAATCAACTAGAACAAATTTGGTGTTTGGAAATTCTATAATGAAGCCTAATATTTTATAGTAATCAAAAAATAAAAATAAATGTGACATGCATCATGCTGAAAGAATGTCACCCTAGACAGCAACTCGATCCCATACATGGAAATAAAAAATACTCACACAAATGCGTATTCTTCTGATCTCTTGTTTTTAGTTTTTTACTTATATGTAAAAATAAAAATAGTGAGAGTGAGAGAGGAGGGGGGGGAAGGGAAAGAGAGAAATTGTTGGTTTCTGTTGGCAGAAACCAGAAGAAGGCATTGGACTCCTTGGAGCTGGAGTTACAAGTAGTTGTGACATGCCTGCACTAGAGACTTGAAACTGAACTCAGATCCTTAGGAAGGAGAGCAAGTACTCTTAACTACTGAGCCTTCTTTCCAGCCCCTTTAAATTGATTTAGGCAAGAATTAGGCAAAGAAACATGTGTATTACTATAGTCTGGATCCTATAAGATACATTAATAGAAATGTAATATATTTGGCATTATTAGCCAAAATGAGATGGGTATTGAGGTATTTGATCCACTTGGAGCTAATTTTTAAAAATTTATTTACTTTTATTTTATGTACATTGGTGTTTTGCCTGCAAGTATGTCTTATGAGGGTGTTAGATTCCCTGAAACAGGAGTTACAATAGTTGTGAGTTGACATGTGAGTGCTGGGAATTAAACATGGGCCCTCTGGAAGAGCAGTCAGTACTCTTTTTTTCAAATTTTAATGATTTTTATTAAGCTCTACATTTTTCTCTGCTCCCCTCCTTGCCTCTCTCCTCCTCTTCAGCCCTTTCCCAAGGTCCCCATGCTCCCAATTTACTCAGATGATCTTGCCTTTTTCTACTTCCCATGTAGATTAGATCTATGTATGTCTCTCTTAGGGTCCTCATTGTTGTCTAGGTTCTCTGGGATTGTGATTTATAGTCTGGTTTTCTTTGCTTTATGTTTAAAAACCACTTATGAGTGAATACATGTGATAATTGTCTTTCTAGGTATGGGTTACCTCACTCAAAATCATGTTTTTTAGCTCCATCCATCTGCCTGCAAAATTCAAGATGTTGTTATTTTTTCTGCTGTGTAGTACTCCATTGTGTAAATGTACCACATTTTCCTTATCCATTCTTCGGTTGAGGGACATTCAGGCTGTTTCCAGGTTCTGGGTATGACAAACAATGCGGCTATGAACATAGTTGAGCGCATGTCTTTGTGGCACGATTGAGCATCCTTTGGATATATACCCAAAACCCCTTACTAGGCCTTGAGGAAGGTTGTTTCCTAATTTTCTGACATCCAAAGGGGCTGTACCAGCTTGCACTCCCACCAGCAATGCAGGAGTCTTTCCTTTACCCCCCAACCTTTCCAGCATAAGTTGTCATCAGTGTTTTTGATCTTGGCCATTCCATTCCAAGATGGAATCTCAGAGTTGTTTTGATTTGCATTTCTCTGATGTCAGTCAGTACTCTTAACCACGGAGCCATATCTTCAACCCGTGGAGCTAATTTTTACACAGTCATAGATACAGGTCTAATCTCATACTTTTTTGTGTGGCCACCCAGTTTTCCCAGCACAATGTGTTGAAGATGCTGTCTTTTCTCCAGTGTATGTCTTTGCCTCTTTGTTAAATAAAAGGTGGCTGTAGTTGCAAGTACTCATGTTATGGTCTTCTAATGTTTCAAGTGGATTAGATACCTCAATCTGAAACCTGAATGCTAAAACTGCTAGAAACAAATCATGGGCAGTAGCCTACAAGATTTAAGCGTAGGGAAGGACTTTCTGAAGAATACTCCATTTGCTCAGAGATTAAGACCAACAACTGACAAGTGTGAACTCAGAAAACTAAAAAGTTTCTGCACATCTAGGGACACAATCAGTCTGCTGAAGAGGAAACTCAGAGAATGGGAGGTAATCATTACCAGATACATATCTGACAGAAGATTACTATCCAGACTGTGCAGAGCACTCATGAAACAAAGAACCGAGGAAACAATTGGGCCAATTAAAAATGGGCTAGGGATCTAAACAGAGAGTTCTCAAAAGAAATAATAAAGGTTACAGGATACATCAAAAGTTGTTCACCATCCTGGGCAATTAGGGAGTTGCAGATTAAAACAACTTTGACATTTCATAGCATCTCAGTCAGAATGACTAAGATCAACAAAACAGCTAACAGCAATTGTTGACGTGGTTTTGGGCACAGAGGAACCCTCGCTTTCTGTTGGGGGGAATGAAAATTGGTACAGACACTGTGGAAATCAGTATGGATAATATTAGAAAAAACCCTAAAAATAAATCTACTGTGTGACCCACTAATGCCGCTCCTTGGCATATGCCCCCAAAAAGTCATCTTTTCTCCCCAGATACTTGCTCAACCCTGTTCATTTCTACACCATTCACAATTGCTAGAGAGTGAAAACAGTCTAAATGTCCTTTAACAGAGAAATGGAAATTGAAAATGTGGTACATATATGGTGTGGGAGGTCCTTCTGTATATGTGTTGCTTTTATTGGTTAATGAATAAAGAACTTGCTTGGCCTATAGCATGGGAGGAGGAAGGTGGAGTTGGAGAGAAGTGATGGAGTTGCTGCCAGAGACAGACACTGTAAACTTTACCTGGTAAGCCACAGCCATGTGGAGATACACAGATTAATGGAGATGGGTTAAATTAAGATGTAAGAGTTAGTCAATAAGAATCTAGAGCTAATGGGCCAAGCAATAATTTAAATAATACAGTTTCTGTGTGATTATGTTGGGTCTAAGCTAGCCGGGTGGCCTGGAATCAACAAGCAGACTCTTCCAACACATATACACAATGGAATACTATTCAGTTGGGAAAAAAATTGAACATAGAGTGATCAAAGAAAGCAGGAAAGTATAAAGGTGGGAAAGGTTGGAAAGGGGATAACAGGATATAGGTGATATGAAGCAGAAAATGGAAAAGCAGTAAGGGGGATGCTAACAAGGTTGTTTGATAAAGCCTCAATGCACCTTATTATTTAATATTTATATAAAATCATACATAATTCATATATGCATATATCATATATAATAGACATAATATATACACGTGATATATATATTAAGGGAAGTTATAGAACTAGGTCTGGCAATGCTCCTTATGAAAACCATAGACTAACAAGAACTCCAGTCTGAGGCACAAGAAATCACCTTTAGAATAGTTTGTCTAAGTAGTCCAAGTGACACCCCAAACATATAGACTACAACTTTTGCTCCAGGTTGCCTATCAGAACTTGAAGGGAAAATCCTATTGCTGAAGACACTGCACACTTAGGTCACAGGATTCAGATGACTGGAACTGAAAGAAAGCCAGCTTCTTGCGGTCTGGCTTCCATGGTTTCATAAAAAAATTATGCAAACTACCAAGGTAGGGAAGCAATTAATAGCCTTACTCAACTGTGGCACCTATGAACCACAGCAATGATCAGTATGGCAAGATGGACAGACAGGTACAATAAGTGGCACCCATCTGTTGATGGTAACTAGTATTATAAACCTAGTACTATTCTCCATGTCTGGTACTAGTAACCTAGTCAGCATCCTTGTCATGAATATTAGAAGAGACTCTTTTATCATCACTTTGCTAGATTAGCATAGTTCCTAATCACATTGTATATCTTATCCCTATGACTAGAGACAAGTGTAGCCATCACCTCTCAACAAAGAAGTCTCTCTTTGCATCCAGTGGAGAACATCACAGAAAACCACAAGTGGACACAATGCAGAGATCAGTGATAATGGGGATTACAGGTTCAATGGATACGTCTATGTCATAGCTCATGCATCTATGGCTCAGGGAACTTAGTGGAAAGATTGTGAGAGTCAGAAAACCAGAAACTCCACTGTGAAACAGTCTCTCATAGAAATGGCTGCATGAAAAAGATCTGAACATTAGTATATTAACAGATATGCTAGCACAGAAGGGGAGCTATCTCTCATGGGATCTTACCCTGGACAAAGAACTATAAGCCACTGATGAGAAAGTTGGCCTTTCTCAGGGATGAGTCCCGTAATTTGTTGTCCAATACAAAGTAGTCAGCCTTGAACCATATACACACAAAGACCTAAAGTGAACTCAACAGGTTGTATTTATATATTAGTATACACGGATCAGGGGGTTTGGGAAGGGCTGGGGTGAGGAAAGGGATGAGTGAAACTGAAGTAATTAAAAATAAATATATGCAAGTATTTTGATGAGATTGATGAAACAGAATGTGCTTAAAGTGTAGACAACTCTGGAAATTTACTTTCACAAGACCACGCGAACAAACTGGAAATACGACATATTAGTTTCTTTTCTCATTACTGTATTCAAAGGTCTTACAAGAAGTTGGAAGCAAACAGGATCATCAAGCAAAAGTTGGAAGCCAGGGGCAGGGATAGAGGTGGGAGAAATTTCATCCGATGGATGGAGATAGAGACAGAGACCCACATTCACATCAGAGCAATGGATTGAGCCCCCAAGGTGCAGGTGAAGAGCAGAAGGTGGGAGAAGATGAGTTAGGAAGTTAGGACCGTGAGGAGCTGGTCCACCTACTGAGACAGTGTGCCTGAACTAATGGGAGCACACCAATC
>PVIU01012157.1:0-61268 GCA_004026605.1 Ondatra zibethicus
CTATCTCTTCTGCATGTATTAACTTTTTGAGAACCGAGTCTTTTTGAATGCACTCCTTCCTAGGCCAGGAGGGATGGGGGTGGGCCTTGGACTTCCAACAGGGCAGGGCACCATGCCCTCTTTCAAGGAAGAAGGGGGAGGGAGGAGGGGTGGGGGGTAGTAGGAGGGGACCGGGAGAAGGGGAAGAAAGGAAAAAAAAAATTTTTTTTATCTTTAATTATGTTCTTGAATGGAAAAAATAAAACAAAACAATGTATGGAAAAAAAGAATATAGAAATGGAAAAACAATAAAAAAAAATAAAAAAAATAAAAATAAAAAAAAAATAATTTTCTTTTAATATTTTTAGTTTTGAATTTCATGCATGCATATACAATGAAATAAGAAAATATCATCCCTCTGTTTTCCCCATCCAACTTCCCATATGCTCCTTAACATTCTTCCCCCAATATTCATGTATTTTTTAATAATATACTAAGTCCACTTGGTGCTGCCCATATGTGTATGGGTGGGGGCACCCGCTGGAGCATGGGACACCTACCAGTCCCCACATCACAAGAAAGAATTTCTCAACTGCTGCTCCTGGAACTGCAGCAATCATACAATGCCAGTAGCTCCCCAGAATAAGGTAAGGCATGGGTGTCACCTACTGTGTCTACACTGGGATTTATTTGTCCTGCTTGTGTGCGTCTTTTGCAGGTTGCTTCAGCAGCATTGAGGTCATGATTGTAATAGTCATGTCCTATCCAGAATACAGACTTCAAAGCATTATATGGCATCCCCCGGCTTTTACATTATTTCTGCTTCTTCTGCAATATTCCCTAGAATTAAAAATAATGTCTCATTAGGGATTGAAGATTCATTATCACATTTTCACCACTTTTATAAGTCATACATTATTTAAAATATAAAATATATATTTTGATTTCAGACTTTCCTAACTAAAATGACTTCTGTTTCTGAAACTTCTTAGCCACACTCTTAGACTAAGTATAGTCTTTATTACTATTAAAAAATCAGTGATTCATTGCTAATTTTTTGCCTATTTCTCATTAATCTACTCCTTTATCTCACAGTATAAAACATTACTTAGAAAGGATGAAATAGAATCTGAAGCAGAAAAATATTGAAGGCATTCTTTTCTCTCCTCCAGAAATGAACACAGTAGTTTGTGGTTAAGTGACCAAATGCATTATTTCTTTGGATTGTAGAAAAACCCATACCTTTAATAATGGGTTAATAAATAAAGAATTAGTTGATTAGTTGTATCTTATCAAATTGACACAAAATGTTTTCACTTTAAACTAGTTACCAGTAACATACATTTTATAGTTTCCTTCCACCTTCCTTACCTCCCTTTCTTCTTTTTCTTCCTCCTTTTCTCTCTCTTTCTATTCTAAGTCCTTCCCTCCTTCCTTCCTTTATTCCTTCCTTCCTTTATTCCTCTCTTCTTTCCTTCCTTTCTGCATTCCTCATATCTGCCCATCTGTCTACTTTTCTTCTTTCTTTCGCAGTTGCCAATTCAAGTATCTATAATTATAAGATGTCTGTGGGTTCTTTGGAACAATGCAAAATTATTGTGAGTCAGAAAGAATGTTGAGATGATGCTCATCTTGTATGAGGTTATAGAGGCCGAGGCAACACTTGCTTCAGGAAAAATAAAATTCATTGATAACAAAAAATTGAGCTTTCAGAATTTGTAGTTAAATATTTTTTCTACTATGTACTATCTACTATGCATTATTCTACTATATATTATCTAAATAGTCATTCTCCAAATTTACCCTTGAATTCTTTAATGACTTTTTAAATGGTAATGACCCTGAATAGGACACAGAGGTTTTTCTTGCCTCATTAAGCCTAGAAAGGGTGACTGTTCTGAGACTCCTATGTTTTCTTCCATAAGGCAGAGAGTTAATAGCATGTGTGAATAATGTATTTGCTTAATCCATCATATTGGAATGCTTTCCCTAGGCAATACTAATCCCAATTTATTTAGACGTCTTTTATCACAAAAGGGTCCTGATATTACTTAGAAGAGCATTTAACTCCCCAACATGCCTAGTAGGTTCAGTGGCAAAGTCTTTCCTGAGCACTTCATCACAGGCTGTGGTCAATGGTTGGCAGCAGATGGTTTAAGGCCAAAGATCCCAGGCAAATTTTTAGACCATGATCTTTTGGGGTTTAAAAGCAACACTGATTTCTTGTCTTTGTTTTTGTTGTTCAACAACACAGACCTCATTTTCACTAAACCATAAATGGATATTAGGTGCAATTAAAAACTCTGAATTTATCTATTTATCTATGTATTTATTTACTTTTGTACTTTGTCATTGGGGAATATTCATTCCTTAGACTGGGTAATAAAGGGCTTACATTTTACTTATTGAACATTCTGCTTTGGAGTCTAGCGTATATTATAGGGTGCCATGCGAATTCATCCTTCAGTTTAGTGGAGAATTGGCTCATGCAATATAAGTCTAGAGTCCGGTTATCATTCCTGGCACTGGAATGGGCTTTAGACAGTAGTCTCAGTTTTCTAAATGTGTTCATTTGTAACATACAGAATTGTCGTGGTAATTTGCTGGTACCTTTTCTTTGCCTGTATTACAGAGCATCTCAGCATAGATTTGTAGATCAAGTGTGCTATATGTGCATAAACTATTAAAATATCCAGAAAAATGAATCACAGCATCACACACATAGGAATTCAGGCCCACTCTATGGACAGACACACAAATCTATGCTCTCCTTTTGTCTACAGGTTAATTTAACAGGTGAATTGTTGCTTTTGTGAGGAGAGTGCAAGTTGGAGAATACACACCCACATCTTCGTGCAAGCCTTCTGTCCTCTGCAAACAGGAACCTTGTTAATCTTGTTATAGTTTTCACTCTTTATGAATTCTCTTCATGGAATTCTCTTTATTTATGAACACAGCTACATCACTCTGACTGAATGCACAATTCTTCTCCTTAATAAAGGTAGATATAAATTGAGTTTCAAAATACATGTGCATTTCCGTAGAGACTTAGCTTTATTGTACCCTTTGTTTTGCAAACAAATATAAACAAAATCTTGAGATTAATTATGCGATATTTTTTCTGTTTGTATAATTATTCCAGTATAGCTCCGTTAATAAATATTTTTATTAGACACAATAAAATATAGGTATATATGAAATCAAACATTTGTAAGGCTCAACCCTCCCTGTAAGATCAATAATTAAATTCATCTTCATAACACTCTAAGGTGTTTCTGTTTGTGAAAGCACCTTTCAATCATTTTCTCATCCATCTGCTCAAACTCACTGTCTTCTGCCTATATGTGCGATCCATGAATATAAAAGAAAGGGCAGCCATTTGCTGGCACCTCAGGGTACTGAGAGAGAAGAATGCTTCCTTTGCCCTTGACTTATGTTAAGAATTCAGCTCAGGTTAGAGGAGATGCTTGTCTGATTTTCTGCCCTATTTTTCTTTGCCAGAGCAGATAGAGTACTCTTATTTATTAAAAGCACTCCAGAGCAACATTAAGCCAGGACACCTGTGGAGCTTGTCAACAAGGTTCTCAGTCAGGTCACTGACTGTTGGAACAGCTTGAAGAACAGAATAACAAGCAGCATTCTTTGGTGTGGGAAATGTGGATCTCTGTGCTTTCATGTGGTAGGTGAAGAAGAGAAGTTGATCTGCTAACTGGGAGAGGGAAAGGAGTAGGCATCCACTTTCTTCCCATCTCAACAATGGTCAGTAATCTATAGCCTTATTTAGAAATCCACGTCCCCGAAGAATTGCTATTACCAAAATGTAAGTCTATGAACAGGATCAGGTTTACTGATTATAGTGATATTTCATTTGTATTTTAATAAATAAAGCTTGCCTAAAATACAGAAAGTAAACCAGCCACACTAATCAACCTTACAGACCAGGCAGTGGTGACACACGCCTTTAATCCCAGTAGCCACCCTAGTTTGCCATAAAAACCGGGTGGTAGTGGTACACGCCTTTAATCCCAGCACTAGAGAGGAAATGAAAAGGGAAGAGACAGGTCTAAGACACAGTCACAGTCTCATTCTGAGATTCCTGGAGTCGAGATCCCCATTTTGGACTGAGGTGGAGGTAAGAGTCAGTGGTTGGCTGTTTCATTTCAGGTTGAACCCCAAAATCTGTCTCTGGTTTTTTATTAATTGTGCTACATATAACCTACCAGGATTTTAATATTTGGAGACTTGAAGATTTATGGCATTAACCTGTTTCAAATAGTGTTTGGGTTGCTAACCCAAACCTTCCATTTATAACAAGAAGTTATCTAAATAACTAAATAAATTGAGAGATGTGATTTCCTACTCAAATAATTCATTTAGAATTTTTATCATAATCAAAGTAGCTTGTCTCTAGCTTAGGAAAATATTTAAAAAGCTTGTGAATGTTTTGGGTATCACAAACTGTATTAATTCACAAGTAGATCATTTGTTAAACATTTAACAGATAGCAAGATGAAATAAACTCCAAGGTATAGGATAGCATTACAGCCATTATTCTTTTTTTAAAATTTATTTATTTTTACTTTTCAGTAGAAGCCCCTTTTATTCCCTCTTAGAAGTATATCAGGATCCCTTTTTAGAAGTATATGCATCCCTCTTGCTCAGGATAGGGTAGGTTCTTTTGGAGTGACAGAAAAACTCAATTCTCAGTGACGTGACACAAAATATTCTTTCCTCCATCTTTCCTTTCATTCTTCCTCCTTCCCTCTCTCTCTTCTTCCCTCCTTCCCTTCCTCCCTCCTTGTCCCCTTTCCTACCTCCCTGCCTCCTTTCCTCCCTTACTTTCTTTCCAGCATCTCTTTATGTATCCTTGGCTGTCTTAGAACTCACTCTGTAGACCAGACTGGCTTTGAACTCAGATGTCCACCTCCTGTCTCAGCCATCTGAGTTTTGGGATTCAAAGTATATGCCATCATACCTGGTCTCTGATGTTTATTTCTTGTTCCCTAAGGTATGAAGCAGGTCAAGTGACTCTCCATGGCAGATCTCGAACAAACCTCAACAGATACAAAAAAAATTTGGAATAACCCCATGTGTCTTATCGGATCACCATGGCTTAAAATTAGAACGCAACAGCAACACTAATTCCAGAAAGCCCACAAATACATGGAAATTAAACAATGCTCACTTGAAGCATCAATAGGTTGAGGAAGAAATTAAACACTTCCTAAATTCAATGAAAATGACCACACAACATTCCCAAATTTATAGGACACAATGAAAGCAATGTTAAGAGAAAAGTTCACAGCACTAAATGCCTACATAAAGAAGCCGGAAAAATCCTGCACTAGTGAGTTAACAAAACATCTGAAAACTCTAGAACAAAAAGAAGCAAACTCACTGAGGAGGACTAGACAGTCATTATTCTCACGTATGTATGTGGTATTCACATGTATATAGTGTTCACATGTATGTTGGTGCATGTTTGTGCAGTTGTATGTTTGTGCTGAGATTCAATGATGATGTTGAGTGTCTTCCTTCATTGGTTTCCACTTTGTTTATGGAAATGGAGTTCCTTGGTAAAGCCGAAGCTTGCCAGTTCAGACTAGTCCTCCCTGCTCCAGTTTTATCCTTTCTCTGCCTCCCTAGTCCTTGGATTTCAGATGGCCACCATGCCTCCCCTTCCCAGCCTTGATACAGGCTCTGAGAAATGAAACTTTAGTGCTCACACTTGCATTACAGGTGCATTATCTACAGAGACATTTCATAGCCTTTATTTTTTATCACTTTATTCAACATCTGAGTATAAAATCACAGTGGAAAAATAAAGAAATTACAAAGTTTCTATGAGCAAGATTGGTTTATTTTGTACAAATGACATTATTATTTTTAGGCTTTAAACTTGGTGATTATTTTTCTCCTACTGGAATAAGAAGTGTGCTTTCATCTTTTGTGCTGTGGGTCATTTGTGAAAGTGGATGTAGAATATTGAGAATAGAGAAAAGAAGTGGACACTTGAACTTATATTTTATCACACAGTATGAAACATTTCAGAAGCTGTTGAAGCCAATTGTGGATTTAAAATAATTTTTTCTAGCTTTCAGAGTGAATGGCATTTGATAAATAAACTAATTTTTACCACCAAATAGCAAAGAATGATGCCCAAGACACCTGCAACCAAACCTCAGTGCTTAAAGGAAAAGAAGAAGAATCATTTCAAACACTAAATTATTTCCCAAAGGTTTTGCTCTGGGTCTTTTAATAAATTGAGAATTTCGAAGGCAAAATCACTCACTATTTGCTCTAACAGTTATATTAATTTCTGTATAATGAAGTTGACGACTGGGAGAAAATCTGCATTAGGTGTACAGTAGCATAAAAAGAAGAAAGTAGAGCATTCAAATGTAACAACATCATCCCTGCAGAGTGAAACATCATTGGATAGATTCTGGATCTGAGGTTACAGGTTCGAAAAAGCAGCATACATTTGTTTCTTTAAATGCCTAAACATGATTAAGTATCAAATTGACTTTTTAAAATTATCACCCAAAGTTTAAAAAATGTATTATGTTCATATTATATTTCCAAAATTAGAGGCATACATTTACTAATTTATAGCAAAGACCCTATTCAGGAATTCACATAACAAATATCCCTTTATGCCATCCTTGCTGGAGTCTTATATTCTGTAAATAACAAACAATACATCACTATGACCTCAATGGATACCTACAGCTATGCTATGACTTACAGGGAGTTTCAGAGCCTAAATGCTGGACACAAGGTAGAAGGTGATAGTTTAGAAAAAGCATGGCTTGAGAAGTTTCATAAACTAGCATCCCAGCACACAAGCTTGCTGTTAATTAGAGCTGTAACTGACTTTTGATGCCTCTTTACTCTGTATGCAACATTGGGAAAGTCACGTAACTCTTTACATTTGGCAAGTACACTTGGAAAACAGGGATGCTATGTGTGCAGATTCAGTATGGCTCCTAGAATTTCACAAAATATTAAATGTCTTGCAAACAACTCCTATGCTTTAAGTTATCTTAAAGAAAACTTAATGATCGTCTTTGTTTCAATACACACGTGACTATATGTCTTTGCCTTAGAACCAACAATCCTGAGATGTGTGATGTCTGATTATTAGCTTTTTCATATTGCTTTATCTATGTTTCAAATTATCTACTAGTATTCCATGTAGTCTACATCTTATTATAGGTCATACAAGTCATATGATAAGTTATCTGAAATCTTCCTCGGTCATGCGTGCAAGATATTGTATAGGTGCCTGGGATCTTGTGATTTTGAAGTACAAATCATTTACTTCATGAGGTTTTTAGTTTAAAAAGGAAGAGAAGAAACTGACAGAGTCTAGAACGAAAAGTGTTCAAGATAGTTACAATAATATTGTCTTAGAAGATCTTTATGGAAGACTTCCCAAATTTGGTTA
Organism: Ondatra zibethicus; assembly: GCA_004026605.1. Classification (NCBI taxonomy): domain Eukaryota; kingdom Metazoa; phylum Chordata; class Mammalia; order Rodentia; family Cricetidae; genus Ondatra; species Ondatra zibethicus. The sequence goes on from PVIU01012157.1 coordinate 7,430, forward strand.
ATCTCCATCTTCAAGATAAGATGTGTGTGGGAAGGTGAGCAAAAGAGAAGGAATACCTAAATGGTGAAAAAAGTAAATTAACCACTCAAAGCTGAGTTTTCTCGTGAATAGGAAGCCTACTTACCACTGTCATTGCTGTTATTATTGTCAGTGACAGATTATGTGACCAATAAGCCCAGTGTGCTGGGTATGCACGCAAAGATACACTGGTAGATGTGTGTGTTCACTGAATTCAGGGCTGAGACTAACTTTTATTTAGCTCCTTCCACTAAGCACTGACACTGTGGTGTCAATTACATTAAGGATAAAGAAGAGAACCCTGATAAACACAAAAGAATGATGCATTTTGGGCTAAAATTTAATGAGTGAAAGGCTTATTAATATACTTGTGGTTTTGGTGTCAGAGAGATGAGTTAGCAGTTTAGAGCATTTGCAGCTCTTGCAAAGAACCCAAGTTTAATTTCCAGTGCTCACAGAATGGCTCTCAACCAACTGTAGCTCCTGAACTAGGTTATCCAATGTTTTCTCTTATCCCCCATGGGCTCCTCCATGCATGCGGTGCATATAAATTCATGAAGGCTCACAATTATAAACACAAAATAACTACTTTGAAAAATAGTTATGTTTTGCATATGATGTAAGATTAGATCCATCAATAATAGATAAATTCTGTAAATCTTAGACTTACACAAACACACAGATAACTTCAGGAGAGAGAGAGGTAGAGAGAGAGAGAGAGAATATGTTTGTTGCTCTTTCTCGTGGTGAAATATAATTGCCTTTTATTTATTATTTATCTGCTTTTCCTCTTACATGGATATTCTAGGGTCATCAAGGGTTCACAGTGTCTGAGTCTCCTCTATCATTTAAACTATTTAATTCTTAGTATAATATAATAGGAGTTAAATGAAATTCCCAAGAGTTGCGGAAATTTATGAGATAAAATTCCAAAACAACTGTAAACAGCTGAGGGAAAGACCTTATGCAGTTCACCAGCTATTTCATTGATAATGAATGAGGTCACTGAATTTTCTTGTTAATTGTTAATCTCTGTATCACTTGCTGTCAGGAGACTGGAGCCATGCTGATCAAATTATAGTGCATATTTATTCATTTGGAATTATTTTTCTTCCTTAACCTTCCATCTCATTGTTTCTTGACTTTAGAGCTCAAACTGAGAAAGTGACACATACCAACAAATTCTGATTCATAAACAGCCTTGGGGAATTGACTATTTAAAAATGTTCAAAATGAAGGCATTTTCCAACCTTACATTCTATATTAAGTACTTCTAGACTGATATCTGAACAAGAAACATGCATACACTCTAATAGAAAAGACAAGTTACTTTTTCCCAGGGAAAAAATCTCTATCCATCTACTTTGAGAGTAATTCCTGTCATTACAGCATGTGTAGATACAATATCAGAGCTCTTAGTTTTGGAAGAGTTGGGGATATTGTGTTACTTGATTTGCTAATTTTTTTCTTTTGTTTTCACAGAAGATGAGACCCTGTGGATTGCTTCTAGACCAATATGGTATGATAGACCACACCCTCCTTCAATGTTGCCGTAAACACCCTCAAAATATTACTTCACTTAACTGCTGACTGAGATGAACCTAGCACACAGGATATACCATAAAGGACCTGATTAACAGCACCCCCATTCAGCACGAAGCAGTTTGGAGAGAAAAAACTATGCCCATATTCACAAATATATTGTTTATAAATGTTCTTTTACATTTAAAAGGGGATATGATATAGATATGAATAATTTGCATTGGTATGGATTTTGCTTTATTGATATAAATTTAAATTCAATCTTGTTATATGTATATTTCTGCTCTTGATTAAGGTATTGTGATTGTGCAGTTCATTTAAAAGTGTAATGTATAATTAAGAAATAAAGGTTAATAGATAATCATCAATAGTAGTCAAGCTTGTAGTCATGTTAGTTAGATTTTCTAGATATATAGAGATATATTTCAGTTAAATAGGCATTCTTCATATCTTTCAAAGACTACAGAATATGGCATTTAAAATGTTTTAATAACTTAGGACTTTTCATGACAATGAGACATGTCTGTTCTTGGCAGCAGCAAGCTACTTCCTGAGGAAGATGGGCATCAAAAAGTATCCTTATGGAGCTTGATAGCTATTTGGGCAAGAAACTGCTCTTGCCTGGACTGTTGCATAAACTGGACATGAAAAACCCACATAGAGATGACTACTGAACTTGTCAAAAAGTCTGCTGGGCCTATAGGCTACAGATGGATGCCCCTATGGTACAGAAGAACTTTGGGTGACTGTCCAGGCAGCAAGATGTCTCTGTCAATTCTAGAGTTTTAGAAGTTGCTTACAATGCCCTTCCTGTTTACTTAGGTAATATTATATCCTTCTGGAGTCTTTGATGGAGTTGAAGAATTTATAGTTATAGTTACAGTTTTCCTTAGTTATGATAAGAGATAAAGTAGATATACATATTGTAACTGTAATTCTTGCTTGATAACTGTTTTGTTATATGTAATTTTACAATGTTAAAGTGAAAGCCTTTCTTTTTTGTTTAAACAGAAAAGGAGAAATGGTGTAGGAGGTCCTTCTGTTTAGGTGTTGTTTTCATTGGTTGAATAAAGAAACTACCTTGGCCTTTTGATAGAGCAGAACTTATGTAGGCGGAGTAGACAGAACTGAATACTGGGAAGAAGAACAGAGTGGCAGAACACAGTGTATCTCCTGCCTGGGATGGATGCTGGTCAAAATCTTGCTGGTAAGCCACAGTTACGTGGCAATACACAGATTAATGAAAATGGGTTAAATTAAGATGTAAGAATTAGCCAATAAGTAGTTAGAGCTAATGGGCCAAGCAGTGTTTAAATGAATACAGTTTCTGTGTGATTATTTTGGGTGTAAGCTAGCTGGGCGCTGGGATGAAACAAAGGGACCTGTGATCCTCCATACAACAGTTATGTCCAATTGTTTCTTTTAGGTAGGACAGAAACATCTGCAAACAGAGTCATTATCAGGAAGTTCAGGACTCTCTGTAATGTTAGCTATAGAAGATCCTATGTCCACTCTGGCCTTGTGAGAGCCTTCACTCATGTATACACCCTCTCCAATGCAAACTCATACACTAAAAGTAAAAGAAAAAATAAAATTAAAGTCCTTAAGAGATAATTCAAGCAAATAAAAAGAAGATAAGGCAAAATCCCACACATAACTAGGGATATCTTGACTTAAAATTTATGGTTATCTGACAATAAGTCCTCTGTTCATGGTTACATGAAACACAAGCTTCCATTAGCAAGTTGTTCACACTGCTTTCCTTTATATTTAAAAACTCTTTCAAAATCAATCTAAATCTCTATCATCTATCTATCTATCTTTCTGTCTGTCTGTCATCTTTCATATATCTATTAAAGATATACATCATAGTTCAATAATGATATTTGTGCAGTAGGAAAAGAATATTTACCAAAATAACCCAAGTCATGCTAGACATATGAAATCATACTGCTTATACTGGAAAGCTGTTTTCTTCTCATCCAGTACATAAACCTGCTGTGAAATATTATAAGGGGCACAATAGGACAAAATTCAGGTCACTAGTGTGATGTGGGAATAAATAATAAAAATAGGAAGACAAAGACCATCCCTGACACTGGATTGTCTGTTTTGAAGAGAAAGAATGTAATTCTGGGATTCCTTGTTGTAGAAATAAGAGTGTTTCAACTAATTTTACAAGAAGCACCTGCCTGTTCAAAAAAGTGTGTATAGCTCTTTTACTCTCCAAAGTAGTGTACTATTTTCACAATGCAGTATTATCTTATTGTGAGTTTTTGTTGTACGTGTGTGTGTGTGTGTGTGTGTGTGTGCACGTGCGTGCCACAACATCAATGTTGAGCTCAGAAGATGACTTTGGAATTTAGTTTCTGCTTTCACAGTGAAACATTTTCATCCACATCCATTCAGATATTTTACTGGCTCTATCTTTAGTTTTTGTAGGAATGCTCTGGTGATTTGAATGAGAATGCACCCCAAAGGTTAATACATTTATATACTTGGTTCCCAGTTCAAAGAACTGTTTGATACAGATTAGATATTGTTCTGCTGCAGGAGGTTAGTCCCTGAGGGCAGGTCCCAAGGTTTCAAAGTATTCAGGGCATTTCTGATCCCTCTCTTTCTGCCTCCTACTTGTGGACCAAGATGTAAGCTCTCAGTGGATCCTGCCACCATGTTTTTGCTCAACTATTATAAATTTTGTTATGGTTATTTTTGGTTGTCAAGTTAACTACATCAGTAATGAACTAAAATCCGAAATAATGGAGGTCATAAATTTGAGGGATTTTGTTTAATTTGATGTAGGTAGATCCACTTTTAACATGGATCTTTGAAGTAGGGAGACACACACATTTAATCTGGATCTTGAGTCAGGAAGACACCTTTTAATCTGGGCCACATCTTCTGCTGAAAATCTAGATACAGACATGGAAAGGGGAAGCTTTTGCTTTCTTCCTGCCCGCTCTCACATTGCTAGCATATCCATTCCTTCACTAGCACTAGAGTCTACTTCTTTGGGATAACAGTGTATACTAAATACCAGCTGAGACATACAGTCTTGTGGACAGAGTAACTATTGGATTTGGGGCTTCCATTCATAGTCAGCCATTTCTGAATGTAAGTCATTCTAATACATTCCATTTCTCTATGCACAGAGAGATTTGTCCTATAAGTGCTGATAGTAGAGAGAATCCTAACTAATACAAACTCTAATGCTCTGAAACCATAAGCCCAAATCAAATACCTTCTTGTAGAAGTTGCCTTGATCTGGTGCTTTATCATAGCAAAATAAATGAAATGGTTTACATTGATAGGAAATTGGTGCATGAATGAGATCATTGCTGTGACTTCCAGGCAATACTATGATGCTTAGGACTTCAGAAATATTCTGTGATAAATTTGGAAATGTTTGAAGACCAAGGGTGGAGAGCACCTGTGTGTCATAAGTTGAGGTTAATGGATGATTCTGTGTGAACATAGGATTGAGGGTCAATAGCAGTATGGACAGCAACGTCTTCATTCTATTAACTTTTACATATAAGTGAGGACGTGATAGAGGGAGGACTAGCAGCTATTCATTCGGATAAAACAAGGAATGTGTATTTAGAACATTTCCCAAAACTTATAGTGAGGCTGAATTAATTGTATTTTAGTATCTTAATTGAAAATAGATTCTTTCCCCATAAAATATAGCCGTCTACAGTGCCCCTCCCTTACTCCTGCCAGAGTTTGCCGCTTCCCCTCTTCTCCAGTCACAGTCTCTTTCTGTGATTAGAAAATCACAGGCATCTATGAGATAAAAATGGAGAAAATAAACTAGGACACGATACAACAAAAACCATCACATCAAGACTGGACCAGGCAACCCAACAGAAGGAAAAGAGCCCCAGGAACTCTCACAAGATTCAGAGACACACTCCTTCTCACACTCAGGAGTCCCATAAAATTACTAAGCTGAGAGCTATGCTGTATATGCAGAGCACCTAGTGCAGACTACTGCAGGTCCTATGCTTACTGACTCTGTCTCATTGGGTTCACATGAGCCTTGCTCACTTTAGTCAGAGAGTCTTGAGGCAGAATTTAAAAGCAACGGTCCCATTAATTCAGCAAGGAAAATTTCAGGGAAGAAAAACATTTAAACTATGACATGGTCATTGCTGGATTCTTTTAGACAGATTTATGGTGAAAATGATGAATAAGGAGCACAGAATAAAAACTTGAAGATGCTCACTGTGCTTAAAAAGCAGGCAGTTTAAAAAAATACATACAGTGGTAATATCAGTGTTGAGGAAGTATGCAAAACTGAGACTAGAATTATTTAAAAGAAGCAATACCAAATTTAGCCTGAGGACATTTCAAGGGTTTTTCAAACCCCATCCATTTCAGGTTCCAAGCTCTAAATCTGTACATTCCTTAAGACTAATCACCAAGAAGACGTTGCTCCCAGGATACCTTGTTTGTATATTATTTCCTGTAGGCATCTTCTGAGAAGGTGATGTGTGAAGTGAGGAGGGTTAAACCTAGGTAAATACGGAGATCATATGAAATGCTGGCGATACCAGGAATATGAATCTTTGGATGGGAAAGCCACAATCAGCCTGAGACAGAGGACATGTGGACTGTGCAAATGGCAGAGTTAGAGAGGTAAAAGATGCCAGAGTCCTAGGGACTTTACAATGTCACACTACATGTTCTATTTGTAAGACCATAGGTGCCAAGATGCAATGTTTTCACTGTTATGCTGGTCTTACTTCAATAACATCCCTACTTCCTTGGTCCCTATCCTGACCCATGTCATTGGAAATATTTATTCTGTACTATCATTGCTTTAGGGTACATATTTTTCCTTTTGACTTTACAGCACCTCACCACTAAGGGTTGCCATGCATCTCAGAAGAGATTTTAAACTTTGGTAAAACAAGTTAATTGTTTAATAGCTAAACTACAGGGACACATGAAAAAAGACAAATACATTTTGAATTATGAGATGGATATAAGTCTTCGGGGTGACAAAACTGAATGTTATACTGTTAGCAGCCCAAGCTTGAGATCATAACCAATACCAGATACCAGAGAATGATTCAAACATTGAAATAGGGAGTGCCAAAGATATATTCTAGAAGGAGTTCTATGTCTGACAAATTTTCAAATGGATAAATTATCTCTAAAACAGTTTTACTAAAGATTTTCACATAAATTTCCCTTTCAATTCTGTTTTTAACAGTAATATAGGACATGGTTCTGCATTTGCACCTTACATAAGATACTGGAAAACTCTTACTCATATGCAACTTCATTGTTCCAGAAGAATGAATGGACCAATTGGCTAAGTGTTCCAAAAGAATAGCTGAAGGGGTCACTATGCAGCTTGAAAGGAGCTGGAATTATATGTAATTAAATAGTTACAACCCCAGTAGACTTTCATCATGAATGAGTGATTGAGATATTAAAGTCCTAAATGAGAATTATATGTGGCTTTAGGTTAGGTAATTCTGGCACAATTGGAGCCCACAGGTTGTGTTTTAGAATTGATGCAGAGAAGACAACAGAAAACTTGATGGTTCATAAAGAAGAATACAGTGTAAGAACTCGAGTTCTAATATTTTTTTAAATGTGATGCATTTTTCTTAAGGATATAAAATATTTCTAAAAGTAATTTAAATATTGAAGTGGTATTATGTCCTAAGATGACATAAAACAGTGACATATTTATTAACCACCATGCTGTGACTTCTTCACTCATATTTTATTGAATAAGCGTAATCAAGTTACTTGGTGAGCTGACAAAAGATTTAACCATCTCTGGAGAAAATATCAAAGAATTAAGACCAAGACTACAGTCTATGAGGATAATTTTGTTCCCACAAAAAGCAACTAATACAAAACAGAAGGAAAGGAAAACCTTGAGGGAAAATAACCATAACCTTCTGAAGACAGAGATTTGGAGCCCCAGACAGACCCTGAGCTGAACACCATGTTTTATAGCTATGTCAGTCCCTTTCCCACTCACGGGCCTGGTCAGTGCGCTGCTGGCCTGGTTCTTCTTTCCTTTTCTTGGAGAAGAACAGGTAAACCAGAAAAAGTGGAATAGCCTCACAGATGACCTCAGAACCATAAGGGAGTTTAAACAAGTAGATGACTCAATGTTGATGCTGAAATAGATCAACATATTCAGAGATTGCAAGAGAAAAGTTAGACAACATTGAAAGAAAAACAAGTAGATTGTGGAAAGTTCAGTAGGTTTTAGTATTGTGCAAATTTAAACATATGGGATATTTTTGAACTCAAAGACATGTAGCACATACCACACTAACATTAGTATTGGGGATGTATTTTCTTAAATTTTGAGACAATATATGGTACAGTTATTATCAATTAAGTTCAATATAATAATAAAAACTTTACTAATATAACAAAAAACCCCACAGCTATAAATATGTAGAAGAATACTGTTGCCACAGTTTTAAATGCTACAATAACTCATAGAATACCCAAAGAAATACAAATCCTTAGAAATTCTAATCATACTTTTCAAAGTTGTTGATAAACTTTGAATACACATGTACACTCTCAGAATCAGTGTTATTCTGCATTAGAAATAAGTGAAGCTAAAGATGGAGTAAATGATTATTTATATACCAAAAGCCCTACATGATTATGAATGCCTGATTTATCTTTGCATGTGTATATGTTCATGTGTGCAAATGCATACTCACATGTATGTACAGGCCATAGGTTGTTTATTTTTTGATAGCCCACTAAGTACAATAAGTGCCACAAATATGTGCATGGGTGCTGGGTGATCACAATTCCATGGGTGGTTTGCTTAGCTATATCACCAGAATGCAGCCCTAGTATGGTGACAAATCACAGGGGTGGCATCAGTTCAGTCAACTGCAGTTGTGTCTACAAAATGTCTCATCTTCCCTGGTAACTGTTTACTATTATTTAATCTCATAGAAGAATAGCTTGAGTCTATTGAAGATCCCCTCTCCTCAGTCTCCTCTCTGTCTCTCTCTGTCTCTGTCTCTGTCTCTGTCTCTGTCTCTCTCTCTCTCTCTCTCTCTCTCTCGTGTGTGTATGTGATGAACATTATGAACACAGCCTATCTGTTAACAAGTGAGTTCCAATCATAAAGTTTCAGCTACACTATACTATTTCTAAATGTAATTAATCAAAAATGAAAAATTGTATCCAGAGAACAAATATGGTCTTTCATTTCAGTGACAATTTAGAAAAGATACCTGAATGAACTAGCTCAAAATTAAAAGTCTATATCCTGGGTTCTTTCTCTCCTGCTGTGATAAACACTGTTCTAAATGAACTTGGAGGAAGAAAGGGTGTATTTCATGTTATTATTTATAGTCCAGCATGAAGGGAAATGAAAGCAGAAACTCAGTTCAGGGACCTGGTGACAGGAGCTGAAGCAGAGGTGACACAGAAATGCTACATACTGGCTGGCTGCCTCTGGCTTGCTTTTTCATTTCTTACAAACCCTGCACAGGGATGGCACCACACATAGTGGTTTAGCCCTCTCATCAATTAGTAATCAAGAAAATGCCCCCACTGATGAGATTCTCTCTTCTAAATTATATCTAAGTTTGTGTCAAGTTAAAAAAAATGTGATAGTAAATTAATTTTTTTACAGGCCAAATATTTAAGGTACTTTTCTATTGAAACAACACTCACACACACACACACATACACACACATCAGTTCTTAACTACTATGATAACTACAATAGTAATAAAAAGCCACCAACAGAGCAGCTCCAGTGACATTCATTAATTCTTTCAATGAATTTCTCTTCATTAGATAACATGTATGAGCAGTTCTTTCCACACACAACAAACTCTAGAAAAGAAATACAAAGAAGTTCTTTTGTACGTAGCCACTGACATATGTTTTGCATAGGATTATGATCCTATGCCTGGAAACAGTCAATCTTCCATGTGTCTGCATAACCACCTTCCTGAGAAACAGATTGGATTATTTATTCTGAATTCTTTTGATTTCTTCTCATTTCCTGATTTTTTATTGTTGTCTCATAGTTTTTTTGGCATTTCTCCTTTTATGTCTGTTGATACCTGTAATGTCTTTGCTCTGAGGACAGGCCTATTCATTTGGATGATATGCCCAGAACTCTGTCCTAAGCGGATGCACTTGTACCTTGCCATCAGTGTCACTTGCCATCAGTGCCTTTCAAGTTTTCCATGGCTGGGTAAATCTCACCTTACCAGGTCTCTGAATCTCTTGACAACACTTGGTTTGTTTTTACCTCTTATTACTCCATTCTTGGCTCTTTGTCTCTTTCTCCAATTCAGGGAACGAGAAAGTAGAAAAGAGCTTGGTCGAAAGACTTAGTATTATCTCTCTGTCACGTTTAAGCTAGGTTGTCAGTTTGATAAGATCTGAAATTAGCTAAGAGCGCTGGGTGGCTCTGTGGATGTGTTTCCGGAAAAGGAAAACCTAGTGGGAAGACTGCGCTTCCAATTTGTTTTCCTGTTCTGCCTCAGCCTGTACATAAAGACATCTGAGGGTGAAGGTTGCTCCTGTCCTTTTCATTCCTTGCCAGTGAGGAAGTGTTGTCTGTCGCTGTTGGCACCATTGTTCAGTGACATAAGAACATTGATTCTCTGGTCTTCTTGAGTGAACTCTCCAGGATTATACAGAGGAGAAGAACTCACAAGACTTCAGAATAAAGAAATCAATCTGTTTCTAAGAAATGTGGCTATGCAGCCACATGTTACCAGGTACAGGGTTACCAGGTACATGTTACCAGGTACAGCCACATGTTACCACACACACACACACACACACACACACACACACACACACACACAGACAGAGTCACTGGCTATATAGGATGCCTCAGAACTCATTACCAGAATGGGGTGGTAGTGGCATCCAACCTTGTGGATTGTGCAGATGCTGGGTTCTCAGTCTTTCCAGTATATAGACATACTAGACTCCCTAGCCACATTGAACAAGCCAACATTCTGTTGGTTTTCTTCTTCCTGAGAAAACTAACAATCCACACTGATACAATCTTCTCCCTAGGATGTCAGATTCTCTTTTCCCAGAGACCATTTTTTTCTTTTTAAATTATGCATTATTTATGATCCAGGCTTTCTGAGAACATGAAAACTTCTCAAAATATCACAATTGATTTAATGAACGTTTGTGGATAGAATTCATACATTATATATCTAATAATTTACAGGCATCTAAATATTTTACAGATCTTTGTTTCGTCATACACTAATGTAATAATTCTATTGAAATTCAGCTAACATTTCTTATACAATTTGTTCTTTTCCTGTGTTTTGCTTATGATTTTATTATCTTCAAGAAGAACAGTTTTGTATATTGAGTTTAGAAGCCTTGCCCTTAGAACAGTTGAAAAGAATCCATTCATCTATATTTCTACCTAAAGTAAGATTATAATAACATAATCTACCACATATAGATCTTCACAAAACATAAATATACATGAATATTTTATATGGTCACTTATGAAGAAAGAGCAAGACTCCCATTACATGTACAAAAGCAAATTAATCTACAGAGTCAAGACTCTTAATAGTAGCAATGGGACAAGAGACAAATTAATCTACAGAGTCAAGACTCTTAATAGTAGCAATGGGACAAGAGAAAAAGGAAATGAATGTAATGTTGTTACCAAAAAGAACGGAGGTTGGTTCATCAAAAGAATTTGTAGAGGAAGAATGAAGATTTTTTAACTAACATATATTACAACAACAAAAATCAAATTCTGAAATATCCATTAGAATCATTTTTTTTTCATTTCTTTTCCTTTTTTCCCTCACCGTAAAAGGTGGCCTCTGGCCTCTCTGGCTTCTGAGTCACCCCGACCAGATCCAGCCAGGCCATAGCACCCCACCTGGGGTCAGGGGAGGCCCAGCCATGGGTCCCTGTGGTGTTCGTGATGATTCACACTCCACCCACAGCCAAGAGACACCTTACTGTGTGAGTCTTGTGCTGTCACTGTTTTGTGGGTATACATGGCTTTGACCATGGGAACCAAATCTTCCAAACCTATCAATCCAGCCTCCCCACTGGGGTGCCTTTTAGAGGCCCTAAAACTTCAGGCCTTAATGCCCTACCTGCAGATTCCCACACTTGTCCACCTTTGTTCAAAAAAATTGCCTTGTTACAATTTAGATAGCCTAATGGCACCTTTAATCCCAATATTTTACAGGAACTTTCTATTGTCAGTGCACAGGCAAATGGAAGGAGTTTCCCTACATCCAAGCCTTTTACTATTTAAGCTCTAAGTCTAAGCCCTCTGTCCTTGCAAACTTCACCTGCTCACATGTTCCTGGCTATGCCATCTGTACCTGAAGAACCCCCCACTTCTGCTCTGGACCCAGTTAACAAACCTCTGCCTTTTCAACCTCAGCAGGAAGCTACCCCCATTCCCTCAGCTTCTACCACTGTCTCTCTAGTCCCTTCAGCCCCAGCTTCTATACCTGTCTCTTTAGCTCCTGCAGCCCCAGTTTCTATGCTGGTTCCTTACCTTCTGCTGCCTCGCCACCTCCCTCCACTTGCACTTCAGCTCCCCCACCCCACTACCTGCTCCAGCAGATCCACTGAATTATTCTTCCTCTCCGGTGCGCAGTGACAGCAGCCGCCCTGCTCTGGCATCCACCTTTACCCCTCCTCTCACATGCTCATGTGCTGCTATGGAAGCTAACTCTAACCAAGCTAAGCCCGCTACAGTTCTCCTGTTGTGAGAGGTGGCCAGTGTAGATGGATTGATTAGGGTACATGTTCCTTTTTCACTCTCAGAACTTTGCCATATAGAAAAAATACTGGGCTCCTATACGTCTAATTCTACCACTTTCATAAAACAATTCTAATATCTTACTCAATCTTATAATCTCACCTTTCATGACATCTATGTGATCCTATCTAATAACTTACTTGCTAAAGAGCACAGGTGAGTTTGGGAGCTGGCCAGACTACATGCAGATGAGATTCACCAAACTCTTGCCTCCCACCCTCCCAGAGCAGAGATGGTCCCAGAGCAAGAGCCGCACTGGGATTATAATACTCCAGGTGGGATTTTAGCTAGGGACCGGTTTTTGACTTGCCTCCTGGCAGGTCTCTGTAAGGCTGCCATCAAGCTGGTAAACTATACTAAGCTCTCAGAGATCATTCAGGTTATGAAGGAAAATCCTTCCACATTTTGGAACGCCTCACAAAAGCTCTGTTACAGTATACTAAATTAGATCCAGAAACTACGGAAGGCAGTTACTCATGACCCATTTTTTTTTAATCAGTTCTACTCTGACATTAGGGCTAAGCTTAAACGTTTGGAGAAAGGCAGGCAGAAGTCCTAGAGTTGGCTTTTAAGGTGTACCATGTGAGAAATAACAAAGCCCACAATCACTGTCATGTGTTAACCATGGCCTCCCGACCAGCCGAGATGACAGACCACCTGATCCGTGCTGTTCGTGCTGCTACCTTGCCCCCTGGGGCTCGAGACCCGCCAGGTCTGTGTTTCAAATGTGGTAGAACTGGTCACTGGGCCCGAGCATGGCCTAATCCTCATCTTAGTCCCACGAGCCCTTGTCCGAAGTGTCATAGGGAAGGACATTGGTTGGTAGATTGTCATAATGCACGTAGTGGCATGGAGACCTCAAACACAGGAAATTCCCAAGTTGACCTTCTAGGTCTGGCCATGGACGAGTGAGGCTGCCCAGGCTCCTTTGACCCGACCGCAACTGTCATCTGTAACAGGGAGCCACGGGTGAACATCATGGTGTCAGGACAGCCCATCTCCTTTCTCTTGGACACCAGAGCCACATACTCGATACTGAGGGAATTCTGGGGGCCTACCTCTACTTCTAGTTTTCCTATTGTTGGGGTATGGGGACAGCCTTATCTACCTTAGCAGACCCCATCAGTTAACTGTGTGTTTAGGGGTATTTATCTCACTCATTCATCTTTAGTCATGCCAACCTCTCATGGGAAGGCAAAGTTAGGAGCTTCCATTTCCTTTGCTCTTCCCATTTACCTTATTCCAGACTCACCAGCAGCTCCACTCCTCCTTCTCCTAGCCTCCCAACCTCCCAACCCTAATGTGTCTTTTCCTCTACCAGCCTCCCAGGTTGACCCCCAAGTCTGGGACACCCAAAACCCCTCCATTGCTAAACCCCATTCCCCAAAAGTTATTCAATTACAAGATCCCACTAAGTACATTACCCAAGCCCAGTATCCCCTTTCTCTCCAGAGCCTTAAGGGACTTAAGCCTATCATCTCTGACCTTTTAAGAAAAAAGCTACTTCGCCCCACCTCTTCTTCCTTTAACACTCTTATACTTGCTGTTAAAAAACCTAATGGAACCTATTGTCTGGTTCAAGACCTCCAGCTCATTAACTTCACAGTGGTCCTTCTTCATCCTGTAGTGCCTAATTCTCAAACACTTTTATCCAACATTCCTCCAGGAACCTCCCACTTCTCAGTTCTAGACCTCAAAGATGCTTTTTCCTCTATCCCTGTCAGCCCTCAATCTCAAAACATCTTTGCCTTCACCTGGACTGATCCTGACACTCACTTCTCCACACAGCTCACCTGGACTGTCCTCCCCCAGGGATTCCGGGACAGCCCACACCTGTTTGGCCAGGCTTTAGCCTCTGACCTGCTCTCACTGTCTCTCCCTAAATCTAAGCTCATACAGTATGTGGATGACATTTTACTTTGCAGCCCATCATTGGAGAGCAGCAAAACTGATACCTCTGCTCTTTTAAATTTCCTGTCCAAAAGGGGCTATAGAGTCTCACCTTCTAAGGCCCAACTGTCTACCCCTCAGGTCATTTATTTGGGATTAACTATTACCCCACCCCAAAAGGCTATTACTCTAGACAGAGAAAAACTAATTCAGTCTCTTGCAGTTCCTTCTACAAAAGAACAGGTTTTATTGTTCCTAGGAGTAGCCGGTTTCCTGCATTCCTGGATCTCCTCCTTTTCTCTCCTCGCCCGCCCTTTATATGAGGCAGCTCTCAGCTCTCTTCATGAGCCCCTTCTCCATCCCAATACTAAACCCTTTCAGAGACTCCAGCAAGCCCTTATCCTGGCCCCAGCTCTTCATCTCCCAGATTTAACCTGTCCCTTTTCTCTCTATGTAGCAGAGAAGGAGGGATATGCCCTTGGGTTCCTAGGACATCAACTGGGACCTTCTTTTGCACCTGTAGCATACCTGTCAAAGAAGATGGACCTCACCACTTGGGGCTAGGCACCCTGCATACATGCTTTAGCAGCTGCAGAGCTTCATATTCGTGAGTCAAAAAAACTAACCTTTGGGTCACCCACCACTGTCTTCTCCCACAACAATCTGTCCCATCTCTTAACTTACAAAGGCTTACAAACCTTACCCCCTTCCCAAGTCCTATCCCTCCAGGTGGCACTGGTAGAAGATGCCACACTCACTTTTCAATGCTCTCCACCCCTTAATATCTCAAATCTCCCACCTCAACCTAATGTTAATGATTCCCCATCTCACTCCTGCATAGAGATCTTAGACGTTCTACTGCCCCACCCCTCACATATACAGGAGGGATTGTCCCAGGCCACTTATACCTGCTATGCAGATGGCAGCTCCTTTTTATGTAATGGGACCCACAGAGCAGGCTACGCCATAGTATCAGATACAGAGATAATGGAGGCACAGGCACTCCCTGCCCATACCACTAACCAACAGGCTGAGTTGATAGGTCTTACCCATGCCTTTCAGTTAGCAAAAGGACACTCTTTAAATGTTTACATGGACTCCAAATATGCCTTTCATATCCTCCTGTCCCACGCGGCTATCTGGAAGGAGCGTGGGCTTCTTACAACAAAAGGAGGATCCATAACTAACTCAAGTTACATTATGGACCTGTTAAAAAGCCTCCCATATCCCCAAAGCGATAGGAATTATTCAGTTGGTCTTATCAGACCGACAGTTCCATTATTTCCAAGGGAAATAACCGGGCAGACCAAGCAGCTAAAACAGCAGCATTACAAAGCCCAAACCTAACTCAATCACTTCAGGGGGTTCATACAGTACAGCCCACACTCTCACAGACACCCCCTGACACCCAGCAAATTTTGTCCTATCTATATCAGCTCTTTCATCCTAATAGCAAAGCTCTATTTAATTTTGTTAAGGCTTACCTCCAACCCACCCCTGAGGACTTAAAGTTTTTAAAAGCTATCACTGCCTCTTGTCAAATCTGTCAAAAGTCAGATCCCAACACCAAATACCATAGCTTCCCTTTTCCTACCCACCAGTCCAGGGACTCCTTTCCAGGAACAGACTGGCAGCTGGATTTTACTCATGTGCCCATGGTCAGAAGAGTTAAATATCTCCTGGTCTTGGTAGATACAATGTCTGGTAGCATTTCCCACTATTAATAAGAGGTCCCAGACAGTTTCTGACATTCTTCTCTGAGAAATCATCCCCCGGTTTGGAATCCCAACCTCTCTTCAGTCAGATAATGGCCCAGAGTTCACGTCCCAGATTTCTCAAAACTTGTCCAAGGCTCTTAATCCCTTGGCATTTTCATATCCCATACAACCCTCAGTCTTCAGGGAAGGCAGAACAAACTAACCGTTCCTTAAAAAGTGTTCTTGTTAAAATATCATAGGAACTTTACCTTGACTGGGTAAAACTTTTGCCTCTGGCCCCACTAAGGCTTAGGGCTCTCCCCATAGCCCCCCCTTTTATCTTGCCCTTTGAATTCATGTATGGGCGGCCAATTTTAACCCCCGGCTTCTCACCTAAATCCTCTCCCCTTCCTGATCACCTGCTTACTCCACTGTTATCCCATCTACGCTCCCTATTATGGGATTTCACCGACCACTCATTACCTCAACCATGTGTTAATTAATGCCAACCACCAATTAAAATAGGGGATCAGGTATTATTTTCTCCCCCAGACCAACACCCCTCACCCCTTTCTCCTAAATGGCAGGGCCCCTTTAAAGTAATTCTTGTAATTCCCACAGCTGCCAAGCTCAAGGGACTTCCTCATTGGATTCACCTGTCGCTCAAGCCCCCTCATATACAGTAACTCAAACAGGGCCTTGTTCCCTTAAGTTCCAGAGGACACCAGGATCAGCCACTCTTTCTCCAGTTCAAAAAAAAAATAAACATCTCATCCTTATTTAACTCTCTTGTGCCAAAAACTCCATATATGCTCCCTTTTCTTCTTCCTCCTATATGCTTTCAATGTCATACTTAAATTTCCAGTTAACCACTCAGCTGTTATTACAGGAACCATCATTAAACATAGAGTGGGAGGTACAAGGACTGTCAAAAGCCCAGGCGCTAAGAAACAATAATGAGTTTGTAGCCCCAAACTCCAAAAACTCAAAAAACAAACTTTAACGGTTTTTATCACTGACTGCAGTAGTGATTCCTGGATGTTAAGCTTCAGGGAGCCAATTGGACCCACCTAAACAGACCAGACTTGCCCAGAATAAGTATCATTTAATTCTTTTCATTTCTGGTCTCGGGAACCCCTGGGAAACACCCCCCATTTTCCATCTTGGGACTCTCCTCTGCTAATCTCTAGGATCTAAAATTTTTTCCAAACATAATTTTTGCCTTTCCAGCATTTTGCGAGGTCCAGGCTGCCAGCCGACCAGTTCCTCAGAGCCTGGAAAATTCAGCAGTAATCAGCCACCCCAGGACATGGTCAAACATCCAAACTCCACGATGCCCACAAAGTCAGTGTGAAGCAGTCATGAGAGACCTTATGATGCCCCAATCCCACCCACTAAGATCCTCAACCCCCCCAACTTTTTATAATAAACAAAAGGTTGGAATGTAATTATTCAGCCACCCATAAGGCTGCACTTCCGGGTCCCATCATCAGCGTGTGACGTAGCCATGCAAACCCCTTGTGCGCATGTACAAGGCATGCATTGCCCGTCATCAGCATGTGATGTAGCCATGTCTTCCTCCTGGGTGCATGTGCTAGGCAGCCTTTAAAAGCTGGATGTGCCATCTTTGCTCTCTTTTTCCATCTTCCTCTCAGAGAGGCAGCTTCGGCCTCTCTCCCTACATCTCCCTTTTCCCCTTCTCTGTCCCCCGCTTGGAGAGGCAGCCTCTCTCCCTTTCTCCCTCTCGCTCTGTACACCATTTTCCCCAGGCCTGTGTGCACTTTCCCCCTCTTAGAAACTCCTAAGTGGGTTTGTTTGCCTCTCGTGCTCTCTTCTCGTTCAAGCCAGATCATTTCAATGTTTACAATAGAGTACATAAGGAAGAAACAAGATATTCAGTTGCTGTCCTTCTGTTATTTAAACAAAACATACCTGGATGCATATCATTATAGACAGTGGGTCACAGAGGTGCTACAACATTGTCCTCATGTTTCACAATGCCCTGGATGGAAGAAGTCCATTTAAAGATGGATGACACTCTGTTACACTGGGCATTTGAAGATTGAGATTTGAAGTGCAAGATCATGTATAGGAATGGTAATCTCAATTATCTTCATGGAGAAATGAAGACAAAATGCATTCTGAGAGTCAGAAAATACAGCACGATTTTCTAACTCACTGGAAAGCCACCATTGCAGATGCCAGAGACACTGCATTAAGTTTAGGGATGAGGAATTGAGAAGTTGTGGACAAAAGACATAAACCCGTGTAGGCCTACATTGTTTGCACAAAAGTGGAATATTTAAAGAGTGGTGAGCCAATGAGATAGTGTTAGAAGGAGAGATGATGTTGTAGAGAACCATCCCCTAAACCAAACATGCCTGTGACTATTACCGAGGCTCACCTTAACCAGGTTTGTTTACTGTTGATGCTTCCCATAGAAGAAGAAGGCAGGGAAGGTCATACGACACTCACTGAACATCCCACCACTCCTGATAACCAGATGAGCTGAATTGGGTCCCAAATTCTTATGGCCTTGGGGTGTTGGTGGGGGTAGAGCACATGGACATGAAAGACTAAGGAAAGGGGCACCTTCTATGCTGCCTTGAGAAAGTTATCATGTGTGCTAGAGAAAAGTTTTCCTGTGTATCAACTTTGGGGTTACCCATGTTCATGTCAATAATTCTTCATGTATCCTCTATGAGTAAGTCCAATTAACTCATGACTTCCCCAGGAGGAAGTTGTCTGGTATCAACTTCGATTTGTCACTGAAGCCTCAAAATGTATAAGTTGTATTGCATCATCTATCTCCCAAAGACAGATACTTTCACAACAGATGGCTAGGAGGCAGATCATACCTGATCATGGTCGCTTCAAAGCTCAGGACTTTAGGTAGATTTTACCATGAAGCAAGTGTGAGCTTCCCAAGCAATTTATCAGCTGCAACATTAGATTTGCTTTTCAGAGCCACATGCTTAATAGTGATGCAGAGGCTAGATTGTGGGTGGGTAGAGTGCAGGATGTATGACTCTGGTAGAGAAGATGAGGTTCATGGGTGACCTAAAAGTGGCATAAATGTAGGGAAATGTGATGGGACAGTGTGAAAGTTTGAACAACAATGACAGCCAATGTCTTTGAGAGATCAAAACTTCTAAACATGCAATTTCAAGCCACACTATGATTAATTTGAGAAAAACAAAAATGGAAACCCAGCAGTTTGGAGTTGTGGGAAGAGATTGAACTCAGTTGCTAAAGGACAAAGAGCTGGTGTCCTTCCAATTGCTTTGTAGAGCCCTTTTAACTGGATCATACCCACAGGAGAAGGCTGAGACTAGAATAGCTCATGGCCGGTCCTCTGTCTTGGATGCTGTTACTAGTTGGGAAAAAGACAATGAGTTTAGTAGAAGTTCCTGAGGGACATACATGTGCAAAGGATGAATAAACAACTGCACACATGAGTTTGAAGAATCCTCCTGATGATACTGTTTTGTAGATGCACTGGGACCGAAATGCATGGGCAGTGAAAATTCTGTCTTTTACCTTTGCTGTTTATGGATCAGAATAGTATATATTCTCCTCTTTCTATTAAGAGAAGAATTTATAACACACACCTCTCAGTTACTCCCTTAAGTGAAAAATTCTAGAAGGCTTTTCATTGATTATTCTATTTATTAATATCACCTTGGAAAGTATGTATTGAAAGGCCATTGGGTATATTTTACCAATTATGATATCGGATTGAAAGGATGGGTTCTGTACTTGATAAATGATTACCCTCATCTGACTTGGGTACTCACAATTTTTTCCTGTAGCAATTTATTAACTCATTATTCATTCTATTGCAATTTCCTTTACCTTAACTGCCTCAGTTCCTGTTTTGCATGACAAAGACTAAATGGAAAAAGTGCAAACACATCTATAAGGGCTGATATTCTTATACACAGCATAAAGGGAGTTGCAAATGCAAGACAGGAAATGTTCATTCTTTTGGAAGTTTGTTTTCCTTTTTCAAACTGGTGTCATGAAAACTGAGTGGCCAAAGGCTATGATTATAACTGTACCAAAAAGGAACTGGCCAAGACAAAGCAGAGGAGATAAGAAAGGAGAGAAATTATATTTCAGGCTGATTCTACAAGGGCAGATTTTGGCACTTTCATGTAATTATTTACTTTCCATCTTATCCTAAGAAAACATGAGACTATTTTACATTTGCTGAGAGCTGGGTGTAACATTCCATTTCATTAGTCCTACAGCAGCAGCCACAGTATCTTTGGTGATAACACCGGTGTACCATGCTTGAAGCTTGTTAGCAGATAGCCATGTGTATCATTTTGATATAAAAGTTAATACAACTTAGTTGATCCCACTCAGTGGAGGTCATTAAATCCCATTCTCCTGGAAAAGACACGGGTGGTGAAGTTTTTTCTTCACAGACTAACTCATGTTAACACATGTTCCAATGGCCCTGAGATCCATTAATTAAATTAATTAGATTTCATAACACTCTTTCATGAACCATGATGACAAAAATTGGAAAAGAACAGAGATGTATACTGCAGCATATGGGCTTGCCAGAGTTGTGCCTCTGAGGATTAGTAAATGATACTTTGATATAAATCAAGTTTAATAAATGTGTCTCCTCTTTGAAAGCATGATTTGCAGTTTATGGGACTCATGCAAATTAACTCTTATTGGAATGTGCACCCTGATGTCTTACCTATGAGATAATGGATCTAATAATCAGCAAAATTGTATTTCTGTAAAAATAAGTGACATAGTTATATCTGATAAAGAGAATTGTACTCAGGAAGCATCACTAATAAATCGAGGGTCAATTTTAATATTTTAGAATTTCTATGAGAATTAAACATAATGAAATAATGCATCCTTAGTGAGGTCATATAGTTTAGAGCAAAAAAAGGCTCAAAACTTTATTTAAATGAAGGTCACCAAAAGTTTTACTCATTGTTAGAGAACATAAACATATTCTAAAATGATTTTCTGAAATATAGTAGCTGGGCATTCACCAAACTTAGACCACCTTGTGCTGTCTTATGGATTCAAATGCCTTCTTGATACTATAGATTAAATTTTTGTATTTGTAGCCTCTAAACTCAAATAGGCAAGATAACTACTTAATATCTTTAACGAATCACAAAAATCTCATTCTTCCCCTACAAAGTCATTCTTTCCCTTTTTTTTCATTCTCACACATTTGAATAAAACATTGTCAGGTTTTTAAAAAAATACTGGTAAAGAAAAAAAGTTTTTCAAGAAATAAAAATACCCCATATATGAGCAGCTCTCACCACTTTTACACAACTTCAACTTCTCTTGTCTGTTCCTGGGATGACAGCAGTCCATCTTGTGGCCTGATTCTATACTATGGTCTGTCTCTAGATCATCAACCAACAGGTGTCTTAAAATGTGAACTGCAACCTGCTCTACCCAGAGCTGTTCTGTAGCTTGCATTTCTTCTTCAACAAAATTAGTATAAATACAACTAAATCATCCATGATCTAGGAAATCCATTCAAAGATAATTTCATTTCTAGATTCGAAGCCTCTATAAAACCAATCTAGATAACAAGGAGACACCATGTTCCCACCCATCCCTCACTCATCACCACACACTCTTCTCTCAGCCAGAGCACATATGAGACTATGGAGCAATGTGCTGACTTTTCTCCTCAGTTGATATGAGTCTTCTTATCAGTTGATTTTTTCAATCTCTAAAAGTCTGATACAATTTTACCTGTCTATGAAATGTCCAAAAGTAGTCCTTCTAAGAGCTCTTACAGACTCTAAGTGCTTAGGGTAAAAGAGAAATTTACTAGCCTTCATAGATACTGTTCTGGCAGATTCTACTCAACTAATAAAATGTGTGAACTGGCATTATATATTCTCCCCATAATATTAACACTATTTTTTCTTTTATGTATGTATCATTCTACTGTCTCAGCCTGGTTTTATCTTAAAGAAAACTCAGATATATTTGCCCACATCTGACTGTCAGTTATTTCTGAGGAACTCGGTTTGACACATCATAACAAATTAAAAGAGTAATATGATCTTGAAGTCAGAAATGTTTCTACAAAAATTTTGTGCTCTGACTATATTGGAAAATATTTAACTAGAATGACATAAAGAGTAAGCAATGTTAAAAAGGAAAGAGGAAATTATGAAATCTAATCACTATAACAGCATTCTAATAATTTGAAAGATTTTAATTCAATTTACTTTAAATAATGTTTTATTATAAATAAGTTGAACTTTAGAATTATAATGGGAAATCTTAAGTATACTCAGAACATCTAGTTTTCAACAAGATGAGCAAAAGTACCTCTTTACATCAACACAGTAGCCAATTAACTTATACTTCTATGATTTACTTTCACATAAGTATTATGTGAAAATTTAATAACTTTCCAGAATTTCTACCAAACAGCTGGTCTACCTCAAATATGAGGATACCTTCTGCTCCTACTTTTGTCTAACGGAACATGCTGAATTAGGCTACATGATTCCCTAGGTCACCCCTTACACACCAGGTCTCATCTGTATCATTGTTCATATGAAAGCTCTCTTACACAGGCAGAAAACATCCATTGGTGGTCTGTGCAATTAAACTAGTCTACCGTTTTTCAGAAAACTAAGAAAATAAATTAGAAAAAAAGTGGCAAACTTAAAAGAGTCTAGTTCATGGTGGAATAAAAACTAACCTACCGTTGGCCATATTGTGCTCACAGATCTGGAGCTTGATTTCTCCCATCCCTTCAGTAGAACATTATGTTAATGGAAACAATTCCATTATTTGAATATGTTTTGCAATTGAAACATGTTGACTGAGGTTTCTGTCCTGCCCAATCCTGCACCTGTTCAGCCCCAAAGAAACACACAAAGGTCTACATTAATTATAAACTGGCTGGCCTATTAGTCCAGACTTTTGATTAACTAATTCTTAGATATTTCAATAATCCATAATTCTTGTCTGTGTTAAACCCATGGCTTGGTACCTTTATGGGTGAGGCATTCTCATCTTGCTTCCTTTTTGTCTGGGTGAAGACTGAAGACTGCATTTTTCTTCTACCCAGAATTCTCCTGTTCTCATCACCCTGCCTCTACTTCCTGCCTGTTCACCCTGCCTATACTTCTTGCCTGGCTACTGGCCAATCAGCATTTTATTAAAATACAAGTGGGAAGAGGAAAGAGTCAGTCTGCAGTCATCACAGAGGTAGCCAGACACAGAGGAAACAAGATGAGAATGCCTCACTGATAAAGGTACCAAGCCATGTGGCTAATAGAGACAAGAAGAATGGGCTAATTTAATATGTAAGAATGAATTAATAAGAATCCTGAGCTAATAGGCCAATCAGTTTATAATTACTATAGACCTCTGTGTATTTCTTTGGGACTGAATAGCTATCAGACCAGGCGGGAGAGAAACCTCTGTCAATAGAAACATGTCTTCTAAATTAGTAATATATATTATGATGGCAATGATATCTCCTGAAAACCTCATAAGGCAGATTTTGAGGAGGAAATTTTATAAACTGTGTTCATAGGATTATTAGTAATTTCATTATAGTGGTAACATTTATAAATTAAAAATTTCTGAAAGCTTGTACATAATTTCTACCAATAAGCTACATCAATAAATATCTATTTATAGTTAGGAATAGCTATTTTTCAAAAGTCCCAAACAACAAGATTTACTGGAGTTTGAAAGACTTTTACTACAACTAAAGGTCTTTAGTAATAACACAATGTTAGCTATATAATGCCCAAAACATGTGGTTAAGATTCTAAAATATGAACCATTGAATAAAATAGTGCTATTTACCTTTGGGATGAGGGCACGATTTTGATGGAAACACATAGGCTGTTATGTGAACAACAAAATAATCTTGAAGCTACATACATATGGCAAATGTTTACACATAGCACAGTGAGGAAATCAGTGGTCATTTCTAATAAATAATGTGTGAAAATCAATAGAATAGTTCCACAAACACCTCCTGCTTCTCATGGCATAAGGCCAAGCTCTACTGAGTGGATATTGCTTATATTTGTGACAAAGCATTGAGTTATAGGTGAGAAAAAAAATTCAGTTTCTTGAAGATAAATATGAAACAGGTGCTAAGAAAACTGTAAAATCCATAAAGAAATTCCAGTCCTAGAGCCATTTCTATTTATTAAGGGAACTCCAGTCCTAGAGCTGTTTCTATTTATTAAGGAAACTCTAGTTCTAGAACCATTTCTATTTATTAAGGAAACTCTAATCTTAGATCCATTTTTATTTATTACAGAAACTCTAGTCCTAGAGCCCTTACTATTTATTAAGGATGTCTAGTCCTAGAGCCATTTCTATTTATTAAGATAGGCTAGTCCTAGAGCCATTACTAATTATTTTGGTCTGAAAATGGCACTGTTGGACATTTACTTGCTTTAAAGTTAAAAGGGAAGAAATTAATTAATACAACAAAAGTCCCCAAAAGAATCCAAGGTGAAAATATGAATGAAATAATTATAGATCCATTGATCCTGAATAATGAGGATACATAATAGTGATGCCAATGGTAATACTTGAGAAGTGAATAAACAATTTCTTAGATTGTTTTTGGTTAACAAATATTTAACTAAAAGCAATGCAATAACAATTCAAAGTCTTCACTTTTTAGGGATGCAGTTTGACAAAAAGTTTTATAAAAAATTAAATTAATTTTGAATTAATAAAAGACAAATGAATTGCTAGGAATTTATGTTTTAAATATATTAGGGAAGAAGTATCTGCCTAATTTAAGTCTGCTTGGGTCCAGTGCCTTCCTTATATCCCAAATAGGGCTTTATAGCTTAATTTCTGAGATGAATATCTGTACCCAAAAGCCAATGCTATTTTAAAGTCAGAAAGAAGAATATTTTTTGTGTACTTCTTTGGGAGTTTATATGTAAATAAAATGAAATATAAAGAACATCAGTAAGTACAAAAATAACTCTTTGGGAAGAAGAAGATGACTAAGACCCCTCAGCAATTAACTCTCCACAGATGCATAAACTCCAACAGATATGTGTGCATCAAAGCACTTTCCTGTGTGCTAGGGAGATTAAGGGACAGCATATCATGCTTAGCTTTATTACAACAAAAAGTAAAGAT
Source organism: Ondatra zibethicus (assembly GCA_004026605.1). NCBI lineage: Eukaryota > Metazoa > Chordata > Mammalia > Rodentia > Cricetidae > Ondatra > Ondatra zibethicus. Next base: position 32,534 of record PVIU01012157.1, read on the forward strand.
ACGTTAAAGGAGGGGAAATTGCCACATTCCATCTACTCGGAAAGTGGTACCTACCAATTGGGGAAGTAGAAGGGAGCTAGGCATAGGCTTTAGATTAAGTGCAAGGACAGAATCTTCACGGTGAGACTTGGTGCTGGGAAGAGTATCATGTTTCCTGACCTTACCCAGTATTTGTGAACTAAACTAATAGAAATTCAGTAGCTATATACACAGCTGCCTGCTAACACCAAGCTTCAATGTGGATCACCTAGTGGGGAGAGCACAAAAGGTAAATGATACTTTTCACTGACTCACTAGGATCCAATACCAGTCAGAATAAAGGCTCCATCCCCAGTCCAGTACAATCTGATGCAGACTCTAGACGTCTGACTATGAGGAAGAGACTTGCATTCTAATGGAAGAAACCTGAGTTGTGGCCCACGTCTTCCAGCCCTGCAGTAGGACTGGAGGACCCGTCCACTGACTGCCCGGTGTCTGTGACTGTAAGATTCCAGGGTAATGCTGCTCAGCAACAACTTTGTGAGAGAAACCGATTCTATAAAAGATGGAGTATTTGAAACTCAGTGGGCTTCTGGCAGAGACACTTAACAGAATTGTGAAACAACCTAATTAGAAATCCTTAAGCTAATGACCTTACCTAGAGTGCAAAGTAAGGAGAATCAGTAACAATAGAAGTAAAATAGGCAAGCTAATGAGTTTGAAATAGAAAAATTGAAAATAAAGAGCTGGAAGAGAAGGAAGCAAGTCAATAGAAATCACAATTTAGGGAAAAGTTGGGACTGGAATGAAGGTACAATTTGTTGACTGATGTTTCTGTCCCACCAGGTCCCACAGCCATTTAGTCCCAAGTAATCACACAGAAGTCTACATTAATCATAAACTGGTTGGCCTAGTAGTTCAGGATTCTTATTAATTAATTCTTACATCTTACATTAACCCATTATTCTTGACTGTGTTAGCCACGTGACTTGGTAACTTTTTTGGCAAGGCAGTCACATCTTGTATTTTCTGAGTTTGGGTGATGACTGCAGACTGAATCTTTCCTCTTCGCAGAATTCTCCTGTTCTCATTGCCCTGCCTATACTCCCTGCCTGGCTACTGGCCAATCAGCATTTTATTAAAATACAATTGACAGGGTACAGACCATTGTCCCACAGTATTATCTGGATAAATGAGGAACTAGAAAATTCTAGAACCAGAGAAAGATTATTCAAAGAAATCAAAACAAATAATTTTTAAAATGTAGAGGATGATACAAGTATCCAGATACACGAAGTTCAATGTCACCATCAAAAAGCGTATTCAGTCTCTCCCAAAACATCAATTCAAAATAAACTGAACAACTAAATGTAAAACACAAACCTATGAAACAAGTAGGGGAAAATGATACGCTCCAGGACACTGGAGTGTGTAAGACATCATTTGGACAGGACCCCCAAACTACAGGAACCTAAAGAAAATAAGACCAATTGAGTTCCATAAAACCAGGAAGCTTTTGAATAGCAAAGAAAATCAGTATGAAAAGTCAATAAACAGAAAGGGGGTTTGAAATATTTGAAACTATACATCTGGTAAACTATATATGACAAAGGCTGAAGCTAATAAGTGCTGGTGAGATGGGGAGAAAGAAAGGCCATATACACTGCTATTGGATGATCAATACAGCCTTTATGGAAAGCACTGATGGTTCTTCAAGCTGAAAGAGAAATCTACATTGACCCTGCAGTCCCACCTACTGGTTTTATCCAAAGGTGATGTAATCAACAGCAATGTTTATTGCAACACTATTTACAACATCCAAAAAGGGAAAGAGCATAAATGAACTTTAACCAATGAATGGGGAAAATGTGATCTATGCACATGGATTGACACTACCATCTTATGAAAAGGATGGAATTATATTATTTGTGAGACTACTGATGAAATAGAGATAGTTCTGGATCAAATGTCTACTCAGACCAGAAGAAAATCCATTACTCATAGATGAAATATACATATACATTCATATGTATATATATCCATATATATTCAATCCAGAGGAAGTTATACATTTAATAAACCAATTCAAATATTTCTTATTTTCTCTAGTGGTTCATCATGTAAGCCACATATTACAGATATATGGGGCTAATAGTTATGCTGTACCAGCATTTTCTAAATCAAACATGTCAATCTTACAAGTATATCCTTCATCTTATTTATTTAATAGCCAGTCTAAAAGATGTTTCAAATAATTAGCTTTCTGGAGTGTTACTCAAATGCCCATTCACTAAGATTTCTGCACCACAAAATATCTTAAGAGGTCAGTAATAACGCTGTAAGTACTGAGATTGGAGGTGATTACATTTTTCATTTTAAAGTATTGTTGTATTTTGTGGCATCATAACTGATTTTGGTAGAGATAGGTATAAATAAACTTTTGTGTGGCGAATGAACAGATTAAGCAAAGGAAACTGTCAGGAACTGAGCTAAATATGTATCAAATTAGCCTTTCTTAGAAGTAAAATTTGAAATGATTAATTTGAAGTCTTACTTGACTTCCTTCCCTTGCTCTATGATGTCGTACTTCTTCCTTCGGGCGATCTTCACTCAATCCTCGAGTCAGTCATGATTCTGCTCGGCATCACACTGACAACATTTCACAGTGAATTTACCCTAGACTCTTAGTCTTGGCAGATCATTCTCTTATTCTTCCTTAACTTCCCTGGCTCTGGGGTCTTCCATTTCTTATCTGGCCTACTCAGAGAACAGTTTGTTTATCTATCTTAAACAGTGTGTATTTATCTAATTAATTCCAAGTTATGGACTATAAGACACAATGCTTTCGGTTGTCAAACAAGAAAGTGGGAAAAACACATTCCTTGCAATTGTCTTCTTCCAAATGCTAGTATATTTTTATTTATATCTGCTTATGCTTCCCAGCTTCTCAGTTTCTCCTCTCTCTCTCTCTCTCTGATTCTCCTTTATTCAAAGGTTGACTGACCAATAAAATTACTCCTGCTAAGGAATTTCAAGAACTTTTTGACACCTGGTAGCCAGTTTCCTACTTAAGACTAAATACGCATGTACAGTGGCTTGTTTTCTATTGACAGCCTGTTTGCAAAGTTAAAAAGAATATAACAATAGATGACCTGACAATGTATCATTGTGGCCTAAATGCTGTGATCCGCTTTTTGACTGGATCCAAAGCCCGCTGCAGGAAATGGAACCCATGCTTTCACTCCTAAAGAAGCTATGAAACTGTGTCTATATAGCTCCTACACACAGTGGTGGGGGAGAGATCCAATACTATTATTCTGGTAAATGAATATAATAATAACACATTCCGTAAGAACTTAATGCTATACCATTTTTGAGAGCATCTCTCAACCATCACCAGGGAAGCTTCTCCTTGCTATATGTGACAATCCACTCAGAGGCCCTCAGGTACTCAAAATGCAGAAAATAAAAGACTCTAAAGTATTCAGCCCTAAACGGAATGTCCATACTATCCTCTTTCTCCCAGGGCTCAAGGATCATCCTGGAAGAGGCATGGAAAAGACTGTAAAAGCCAGAGGTCAGAGTATTTTCAAGACCAAACAGTGAAGCTGTGTGCAGGAAATGACAGAGCTGGTGACAGGATGCACAAATCTGGTTAAGTGCAAGTTGGACAAAATCCTAGTGTGGAGTTGGGAAGACAGGCACAAAAATCCCACTGCTAGTTGAAGACTGATTGATGGATTTGGTATCTTCTGAGACAGAGGGAATCTGTTTTGTGTAGTGATGTGACCTTTGATATGCCACAATACTCCTGCAAATGCCTCAACACTCCTGGGCAGGCCCCACTTCCCACACTACTTGGACAATACAAGCTGTACTCAATGAATTGAGAAAGAAAACTGAGACTTGGGTTGGTAGATATGGGAGGGTGGGAAGGGTGGGTATGGCAGGGGTTGGGGGAAGTGGGTGAGTATAAGCAAAATAAACTGTAGGGAATTCTCAAAGAATTAATAGAATTTTTTTTAAAGTTAGAAAGGTAGGATGATAAATATCACACTCTTATTTGATAGACAAGTGACATCATTATCTCCAGAAGGGTCTTTCAAGAAAACGACAACCATTTATTTGAATTAAAGTTTATTTTGGTTGATTCCTTTACCCATCACTCTAGTCTAGGCACTGCCTCAGGCAGTACAGGAGAGGTGGAAAGTTGACCATGCTCATTTCTGAACATTGTTATGAAGGATTCAGGCCTGTTTTCATGGTCACATTGTATTACACATACAGGGAAGCACACACTAATATATTTGTGACAAGTCTATTGAATTAATAATACCATTTTCAACTTCGTCACTACTTTCATCCTGGAATCGACATGGACCTAAAATACGTGTCAAACTTTAGGCTACCCAAGCACTGTGTTCTTCCACTTGGGTTCACTACAAGACAAAGGGGCACATCACAGACTATGGAGAAGGCTGCCTGAAAAATGTAGACCAGACCAAGAAGCAGCATTTTTTTTTTAAGCACAATCGGGAGTCATGTCACTGTTTGAGGACTGGAGACAGAGCAAATAAAAGTGTTCATGTGCTGGAATTTCTGTGTGACACACAGTCTATGTCATGTGGTGTATGAACATGTTCTTAGAAGAGGAATTGCGGAGGTCTGTTAGCAGAAGTGCTAGCCCTTGAAAGGCCGACAGACCTTTTCTCCCTTTGAATGCTATGCAGATATGTTAAAGAAAAAAAAGTGCAGTTTATTACTACCAGCTGGTCTCTCTAGACTATTCTTAATAATAGATTCACATGGTCATGGCCTTCTGTGAGCCATAAACTCTAGTTTAGATACCACAGATGAGAGATCAGTCTACAGTCTTCACAAATGGAGATGCGGAAAATATCCCTAAGGATGAAAAGAAATGAAACACACTATGAGGTAAGTCTAATACAATCATGTGATTCTATATTCAAAACATAATCTGGCGAGTCTCAGAGAGGAAAAGTGACTATATTCAAAATTATCTCTGTCTATGCCATTGGTCATAACATTATCTCCAGTGCATGAATAAAACCACTGGTTTTAGATCACCATTCTTTCATGGAAGAAGTTATGACTCATGGTGACCTTCTCTTTAGTGCCCTCATATTTTCCACGGTTCTCCACTTTGTTATTTGCCCAGTCGCAATCCCTGACATACAAAGGCAAAAGCTCTCTTGTGCTCCATTTTCTGGTCCTAGAACTTTCACTCTGTTCTGTATGGACATTAATATTCCATGTGTCCCCTTAGAGATGTAAATGACATCTATCATATTAGTACATGTCTTCATAAACATAACTTCAATAATTCCCTAACATGTGCCAAGAACTAGACTAGATTCTAGAAATCAGTGATGACCAACATCTGTGTTTTGAGAATTAGTATGTTAAGAACAGAGGAGGTGAGGCAATTACAACTTACTAAAGCAAAAGTTATCACCAAAAATCCTGTGTAAAAATCAAGGGCACACACTTGAAATTAGGGTTCCTTGTATAGAATCCCATGAACATTAGCTCAGAAAGTGACTTCTAGACTTAATCTCATAAATTTGGGGCACAGGGAAACATGAGGTGAGTAGAATAAAGAAATCTTCAACATAGGCACCTTGTATGTATTTATAAGATAAAGGAACTGCAGATTAGTGTTGTTGTTGACATAGATTAATCACAATGATGATAGTGTCAGTATTGCAAAAGCACACAGACATGTAGGAATAATATGGATTCAATTGTAGTTTAAGACTTCCTAATAAGAAGGGTGTCAGTCCGACACTGTGTTTCAAGAAAAGGAAGAATCGTTCAAGCATCATCAGCCCAGTATGGGCTAGACCTGTGACAAACAACACAGGCATAGGGACTAACTGTCAAATGTCATTAAAGACATAGAAGCCTAATTTCCCTCTATATATATCTGTGAAGATGTGAGGTAGGGGGATTGGGAATGCAGCAAAAGATGACCACTTTGATCTAGGTAGCCACTGAACCTAGAGAAGAAAGGAATATCAGGAAATAAAATTTGAATGTTCATGAAATTGGAGTAGGCAGAGATATGTATTTGGGGGGAAAAAGAGTAAGTGAGACTTGAAGAGAAAATGGCTATTTTCAAAACGGAGAAATGGCTGAGTGGTTAGAAAATGAAATATCTTTATATATAACATGATAGTAAAGTGAGGTTCTGGTATTACTTAAATTAGAATATTAGTCTTGAGGCTGGATTGATGGCTCTGTAGCCAAGAGTGAGTACTACTCAGGGACCTGAGGTTGGTTCCAAATGTCCATGCCAAGAAGGTCACAATTGCCTGTCACTTCTGCTTCTAGGGAAGCAACACCGTTTTTCTGTTGTCCATGAACACGGATTTCACACGCAAAAGTCCATACAGGACATACACATATGCAAATGATTAAAAATAAAGTTTTTAAATTAACTTCATTTTATTAACTTCACTGAGCATCACATGTGGATCCATTATTAGATATTATTTTTTGTTTCTTCAAACTCTACAGGTATTATTATCCTGAGTACAGTTTATTATAAATATGTATTTATACCAAAATAATTTAACTGACTCAAATTTAACCCCTCTAATGGTAACACATTTCAGATCAGTGTTATATAATCATATTTTTTATGAGTAAAAAGGTGTGAAATTCAAATTAAAAGGTTAAATATTTAGAGTGGAGAATGAACTTATTCAATTGTGTTGCTTTCTCAAAACATTATTTTTCTAATAACAATTAAAGCATTACAGTGTCACATATGGCTTCTATGAAAAAAAAACCTGAAATCACAAAACAACTATAAAACCATGAGGACTGTATAAAAGTTAATACTAGCATTAGAAATATAACCTCTTAAAGCAGAACTCAGCTGTGAAAAGATGGAAAACTCTTGCTGGATGTAAGAGCCCATCTGGAAGGGAGTGGAGAGAATATTTAGTATATAAGTAGATCACTAAGTTCAGCCTAAAATTCCAGATCTCGTGTACTCTCTCTACCCCCAGAAATTCTCAAGCTAGAGTCTTGACCTCACCATGTCTCTTATTGAAAGATATGACAGAACAGGAGAAACAGAGCTTGGTTATGTGCCTGTAGACATAATATCTTGACCCATAGTTCATAATTTCCATAACATCAGAAATTCTATAGTCTTCAAACATAGAGCAAAAGTGATCTTGTGATTTTCCTGAAAATAAATGCATTATTAATAAATTATAATAGGTTTCTAATTACTTCACAGTAAAAAGACATATCTATACATAAATAATTGTAATTGAACAAGTGCCTAGGAACTTGAGACCAAGACTTAATGGAAGCATGTTTCAAGTCCCCCAAAATAGTGATCAATCATTCTAATCAAAATGATAAATAATTTTTAATTTTCTTCATTCTTTTTCATTTTTGAGATGATAATGTAATTACATTACTTCTCCCTTACCTTTTCTCCCCCAATCATTCTATATATCTCTCCTTGCTCTTTCTCAAACTTGTGGCTTTTAATTCATTAATTTTTATTACTTACATCTGTGTATATATGTACATGTATGTGCAAATAATGTATTTGTATACACCTATGTTCCTAAAGGCATAAATATAACCATCTCGATCTATATTATGTTGTTCACTGCTGTGTTTTAGAACTTGCCATTTGGTATTTGATAACCAATTGTTGTGCTCATCCCTAGGAAGACTATTTTTTCTCTCTCAGCCTTCCTTAGTTGACTGTAGTTCTCTGTGTATGGTTGAGGCCCCCTAAAAGTTCACCCAAATCGACAGTTTGTCATGTCCATTTTGTTGTTCTTGTTCCGCTGATGTTGAGGCAGTCATGTTGGTGAGCTTTTACAGACAGAGCCTCTGGTATGTGAGATACAGTCTCATAGCAAATTCCCTGGTATTCTGGGACCAGTTACAATGATGTCTCTTATTGCCCAGCCTTCACTAGAAGGCACCATCTTCAGAATTTTGTGGAAATCCTCAATTACCTGACTCTCATAACCCATAGAGATCCTGTGGAAAAACTCAGGCTTTGGTCTCTGTATACTAGATGTCATCTCTACCATTTATTTTATTATCTTCCTATTTTTCATTTTACTGGTTTTTTGCCTCTGCTTCTTTCTCTCGTATTCAGGCATTCATTAAACTATTCTCCCTCACCAGGGTTTCTTTCCATGGTTGTGTTTTCAAAGTATTTTTTGAATTTCCAGTGTTCTCTGTCTTTAGAGTACATCTATTGACTCTTTTATCCTATAATTCACTTTAGAAATACTAATTATGGTAATTATCGTGCATTTCTGAGTGCATATGACATCCAAATTTATACACTTCCTTTTTTAGCTTGTTATACAAGACGAAATTGTCTTCAAATGATTATTTTGTACACAGATATTCCTTTGGGGGATTGTTATTAGACTTACACTATACCTTTGCTGCTCATCACTGAAGGAAGTCAGAACAGAAACTTAAATATCTGGAACATGGAGGCAGGCACTGATGTAGAGCCATGGAGGGTAGCTGCTTACTGGCTTTTTCAGTCTACTTTCTTATAGAACCAGGACCGCCAATGCTGGGGTGGCACCAAACGCCATGGCCTGGGCCCTCCCCCACTGACCATTAATTGAGAATGGCATTTGTCTTACAGCTGGATTACAGAGGCAGTTCTTTAACTGAGGCTCCTTCCTCTGATGAGTCTGGCTAGTGTCAAGATGACACACAAAATCACCCATTATAACTGCCCCTTTGTCAACTTGACACACAAAAACATCACTGTTAAACCAACTCTGCCATTCTTGTTTATCCCCAATATCTTAAATAACTTTAAAAGTCCCACAGCCTTTACAAATTTAAGCATATTAAAATTTCAGTTCCTTTAAAATAGTCAACCTCTTTAAAAATCCAAAGTCTTTTAAAATTCAGATCTCTCAACTGTGGGCTTCAGTAAAATACTTTTGCAGAGTGGAGCCAGTCAGAGCCTAGATGAGTTGTGTGCTACAGAGGGCAGAGCTGGAAAAGCAACCCCTGCCCTTTGGAGGAGTCCAGAAGTTCATGAGTGGATCCCAGATATTGGATGGTTGGAAATTTGTTTGGCTTTGATCTGATTGTGAATGTGCCCTGACTTTTCCCTTTGAAGTAATCATACAATCTTATGTTGTGGGATATTATCTTAAAATGTATTTCACTTGTTTATGCTGTGGAATGTTTGTTTTAATGATGTGAAGACGTGTTGCATTTGTTTAACACTGTAAAGCTGTGTTACTTTGCCTGTCTAAAACACCTTATTGGTCTAATAAAGAGCTGAATGGTTAATAGCAAGGCAGGAGAATATGTGTGGCTGGCAGAAAGAGAAAATAAATAGGAAGAGAGAGCTGGGAGGAACAATTGAGGCATGAGAAAGAGGAGGAAAGGAAGACTCCACCCAGCTACACGGCAAGTCATTGAGTAAGATGGAAAAAAGAAGATATACAGAAACAGAGAAAGGTAAAGCCCAGAGGCAAAAGGCAGATGGATAATTTAAGTTAGCAAAAAAAAAAAAAAAAAAAAAAAAAAAAAGCTGGCTGGAAACAAGCCAAGCTAAGGCTGGGCACTTATAAGTAAGAATGAGCCTTACTCAGAAGAATGTATTTATTTGAGAGCTTGGTGGCAGCCCCCAAAAGAGGCAAAGAGTGATAAAGCAATTACAATCTCACTGATAGAAAACCAATCATACTAAAGTCCTCTTGGTAAAGAGTGACAGGTTTAATTCTCCATTTGTGATCTAAAGTTATGTCGGTGGTAAGAAGTGGCAAATAGCATACCTCCTGGAAGCAGAGAGGAGTGGATTATAAGCCCCATGCTGCAATTCCTTTGTCCAACGTTTGTTACAAGTGGTTTAACTGAATCTTCCTGGACAGTCCTCCATTAGAGTAGGGCGCGAGGTATGGGAAGCTTAATGGATACATGTAATTCCTCAATCTACTTAGTAATTATAGTCCAAAGAGCAAATGATAAATTATAAATGCTGAGCATTGATGTCTCCTTTCCATATTGCATTAAAATGCTGTGCAGTATAGGAGAATGTAATTCAGTATTCTACTTTCAAATATGAGTTAATTTTCTCATGAAGTCATACCCCTTACAAAGCATATTTACATGTCATTTTAATGCATGGGAAATAGACTATATGAAGTGATATATGCATATAATAATAATAGGTGACAGCATCCTTTGTTGCAAATAGTATTTTTTAATGTTTTTTTCAAGAAAGGGTTTCTCTGTATAACAAACCTAGCTATCCTGCCACTAGCTCTTAGACAAGGCTGGCCTCAAACTCACAGAGATCCACCTGTCTCTGCCTCCTATGTATATAAGATGAAGACCTTCTTGTTGGGGTTTCTGTCCTACCCAGTTCCCACAGCCAGTAAGCTCCAAAGAAATCACACAGAGAGGTCTATATTAGGTTATAAACTGATTGGCCCATTAGCTCAGGCTTCTTATTAGCTCTTTTAGCTTACATTAACCCATTATTCTTAACTACGTTAGCCACATGGCTCTGTACCTTTTTCAGCGGGGCAGGTCACATCCTGCTTCTTCGGTGGTCTGGGCAGGACTGGGGAGGAATGAGCTTTTTTCTTCCCAGAATTCTCCTGTTCTTCTTGCCCCACCTTTTCTTCCTGTCTGGTTGTCCCACCTATACTTCCTGCCTGGCCAATAAGTATTTATTTAAAATATGATTGACAGAATACAGACAATTCTTCTACCCTTCACATTACAGAATGGTGGCCACGTGGATAACTGCATTCACAGAAAGTCTGAGAAATCTTGGGAAAGAATAGAGTAAAGCATGTTTTCTTGGTAGCAGCAATTTCTCGGGTCTGCTCTGCTTGCTAGAGGCAAGCAAGTGCTCTCATCTAAGAGAGGCTTCCTCACTCAGCTTTAGCTGCAAAACCCTGCAGCTATTTAACAGGTCCTGCCACGAAACACTTAAATGGTGTTGATGAAAAGTTGACCACATGCTTTTCAGTTTTCAGCTGTAGCAGGAAAAAAGCTGTGCTGTTTTAAAATGCCAGCTTTCTGGGCCGTCCTGCCAGGGCAAACCCTGACTCTTTCAGGCAGGCGGTCTGACTACAGAGCATTTGAATGTGGTTTGTGAGCAGAATCCTGCAGCTTGCTTGCTGGCAGGGACCTTGAAATGCCATAGAGTTGTGGCAATAAACATGGCTACAGCTGGTACCTCCACCATGAGCCTCAAATCTCACAAAGCTAAGGAATGGACTGGATCTATCCGTCAAAGCCACAGCTTTAATCATACCCACATTGCTTGGTAAATTAAAGACTCATGTGGTCAGAAAAAGAGAGATATACAGTAAAGAGAGATTCAGAGATGAAGAAAACCTCTAAATGGTTTACAGTGTGTTAAAAATATATGCAGGTTTAAAAAAAAGGTTAAAGTTCTTAAAATAAAAAAAAAGAAAGAGAGTAGTTGGGTGTGGTGGTACACACCTGTAATCCCAACACTTGGGAGAGAGAGGTAGACTGACCTCTGTGACTTCAAGGTGTGGTAGCACACACCTTTAATCCCAATGCCTGGGAGGCAGAGGCAGACAAACCTGTGTGAGTTCAAGGTGTGGTAGCACACGCCTTTAGTCTCAAAGCTTGGGAGGCAGAGGCAGACAGACCTTTGTGAATTCAAGGTGTGGTGGCAGACTCCTTTAATCCCAGCACTTGGGAGGCAGAGGCAAGTGGATCTCTGTGAGTTCAAGGATAGCCTGGTCTATAGAGGGAGTTCCAGGACAAAGATACACAGAGAACCTGTCTCAAAAAGCCAAAAGTTAAAAGTAAAAATAAAAGAAATAGAGATTAAAATAAAGTTATGTAAAGATGAAAAATACTCAGAGAATCTTGATACTGTTTGTTATTGTGCTCTTTTTGAATTGTTTGAATGCTGAGGAAGGAGCAACAGCTGCTAAAAGATATTTTCTTATAAATGCTGCAGAATTAATCCAAGATAGGTATTTTGAAAATACCTTGACTTCAAAATTGAAGTCAAAAGGTATGTCACTTTGGAGAAGAGATTTTGCTTTTGTTTCCACAGGAAATGAGAGGCTGTGGATTCATTCTGAGTTATGAAAAATCAGGTTTGATCAAGGAACACCACCTGAGAAATCTCCAGTAGGAAAAGATGGCCTGGATGTCTGAGTTCTACATCCAGAACAGATTTAAGATGCTGCATGAGATAATCAAGCCTCACAGAATACACCAGTCAGGACTTGATCATAACTCTAAATTTTCTTTAGGTCCCCATAAGATTATCAGTGCCCCCAACCACCCACATTCCCAAAAAATGAACTATGGATATTTTCCTTTGTTTATAAAAAAAGGAGGGGGAAGTGGTGTAGGAGAATTGTCTGTATCCTGTCAATCATGTTTTAAATAAATGCTGATTGGCCAGGCAGAAAGTATAGGTGGAACAACCAGACAGGAAGTAAAGGTGGGGCAAGAAGAACAGGAAAATTCTGGGAAGAAGGAAGTGCATTTCTTCCTAGTCCTGTCCAGATCACCGAAGAAGCAGGATGTGACCTGCCCCGCTGAAAAAGGTACAGAGCCATGTGGCTAATGTAGATAAGAATAATGGGTTAATGTAAGCTACAAGAGCTCATAAGAAGCCTGAAATAATGGGCCAATCAGTTTATAACCTAATGTAGACCTCTCTGTGTGATTTCTTTGGAGCTTACTGGCTGTGGGAACTGGGCAGGACAGAAACCCCAACAAGAAGTCCCTCATGTTACACATGTGCTGGGACTAGAGGCATGCACCACCACTGCCCGGCACCAATGGTATTTTCTAATTAGAAAGTTGGATGGTTCTAAATGCAGAGCAACAGAATAAGATTTCAAACATCAACAGTGAGGGTCTTATTCTTATCTTGTGATGTTCTGCTTCTGTGTTTCTCCAATTTGTTAATTTCTTTTTAAAATTTATATGTGATTGATATGTGTTAATCTCCAAACCTATCACTAAATAATGATTAGTTGAATCAATTTTTTGATGAACAAATCTCAAAATAAATTATTGTTATTAATATATTGAAATTTATAAAGGCAATACATCAGTGTTATTCTCAGTCAATGAAATTTTGTTGTCTGCCATTTCCTAGAAGTAGAAAAATAAATTAAAGGTGTCTTTATTGTTGGTAGTAAACTATGGAATTTGCCAACATGAAGCCGTCCTAATACCCATTAAGGAATACATGTTGTCTTTTATGCTAGAGTTGGGGAATGTCTTCTCATTTTCAGCAGAATTGTGTGAGTGGACATTTATACCTTATAGCAGCAAACTAGTTATTTGTTGCTTTAGATAGTATGCCCTAATATTTTATGTATATGTGACTCATGATTTTTTTATAGATTAAGATTAATTAGGTTAATTATAGGGAAGAAATACACAGCTATAACTGAGGTCTGAATTTTGCAAGCTCCAGTGGGAAAAGATATAGAAGGCGAGAATTCACTGTGTTGTGAGTTTAGAATGAATGAATGGACTTACCATGTAATGACTGAAACTATACTCTAAAAAAATTAATACCCTCTGCCACCCGTACCAAAGTATTTTGGCTGGTAAGAATGATTAGTTTGCAATGTGTGGCAAGTTGAGCATGACTTCTGTGGCCCACAGAATGGAAGGAGAGAAACACCAGTCTCATCATTTGGCTTCCACATGTGTACCAGAGTTCATGCACTGGGATACATTGGCTGTGGGATATGTGTGACCTCATACGCAAAAAGACATGTGACACACAAAATAAGAAAATACAAAAAACTTTCACTATTTTACACCAACACAATCCTCACATGGTCAATATAAGTCAAATAATAATCCCAATATTTAATTAGTTTTTATTCTTCAACTTTTAAACCACGTCCAGTGTTTTTGCTGTTATAGCCAACACTGGTATGCAAGCCTCTCTGTATATCCATGTAGGCACTGATACACATGTAAATTATAGTGGTGACACTGTTGAATCAAAAGAGGTGGAATTTTAATTTGCTAGTTGTTTCTAATGACTTTACAAACATATAGACTTATGATACTCCTATAAGTATGCTATCAGCCTGATTCGTTTCTTGGACTTAGCCAAAATCAAATGCTTCACACTTGAAACATTTTCTGATCTGATATTTGTGTCCTATATTCTGACATTCCTTTAGTGAATATTGAAAAAGAATACTTGGTTCATATATGTTCTTCATTCAACATTCTCTTATAATCAAGAGAATAATTCTTAGGTAAGTAGTCTGCATCAACAGGTCTAGGCTTATCATTTATTCTAATTTTTTGAATTTTGAATTATATTTACCTATTCATTTGTTTGGACATGTGTATGCATGTAGGTGCTCACTGCACAGGACATAGATGGAGATCTGAGGATAGCTTATGGGAGTCAGATCTCTGACTCCATCATGTGGGTTCCAAGAATTGAACTCATGTCATCAGGAGTGGCAGGAGCCATCTCTGCAGTCCTATTCATTTTTTTAAAAATTAAAACTAGTAAGAATACTGTGCTGTCAATATAGTGAATATGGAAAATATAAATATATTTATGGATTATAAAAAATATAAAAAAACAGTAAAAAGACAATAATTGAATCAAAAACAAAGATGGGAGGGAAATATTGGTATTAGACAATGTATGATAAGGAAGAACGTGTAACTATTAGAACTTGTGACTGAAGGAGCGGGGAGAAAGATGTTCCAAAGTCTAGAATTTTTGCCCTCACTGACTTGGTCCATTACATTTCAGCCCCACGTCTTTCCTCTGATATTTCCCATTGACTTCTTCTCAGCTGTATTTTTTCTGTTACACACAAGTATGTTCTTTCAGGCTAGTCTTTCTCTGGGCTGTCAATGTATTTAACTTTCTTTTTTTTTTCTGTGTCTCTTATATATGTTTGTTTTTTATATTATTATTTTATTTTATTACTTTAAAAAATACCAATCCAAATTCCCACTTCCTCCCCTCTGCCCACTCCCCTCCACTCCCTTCACACTCCCTTCCCCAAGCCCCCTCCAGTCTTAAGAGAGGGCAAGGCACCCTTCTCTGTGGAAAGTCCAAGGCCCTCACCACTACATCCAGGTTGAGCAAGGTTTACATCCAAAGAAAATAGGATCCAAAAAATCCAGTACATGAAATAGAGACAAATCCCAGTGCCATTGTCATTGTCCCCTCAGTCTGCTCAACTGTCAACCAGATTCAGAGGGACTAATTTGATCCCATGCTTGCTCATGACCCACATTGGAGCACTGGACTGAGCTCCCAAGGTCCAGTTGAAGAGCAGAAGGAGGGACAGTGTGAGCAAGGAAGTCAAGACTATGAGGGGTTCACATACTGAGACAACGTGCCTAAGCTAATGGGAGCTCACCAACTTAAACTGGACTGGGAATATATTCAACTTTCAAAGCCTGCTCTGCAAAGCACCAGCTACAACTCTAACCACTGTGGCCTCACCCTCAAGAGTCTGCATTGTGTCCATCAATTAAAATAAATCAACTCTTTTTCATGACACTTAGTGACTATTTCAAGTTCCTATTTTCTTGATTTGATTTGCTGAGAAGCAAATCTCTGGCTCTCCTAAGCATCAAATGCTGTCTTTGATAATAATGAATTAGTTGAGATGTTTGTAATTCTCATGCCATTGGGTCTTTGCTCATTTTATTCATCTAGAAGTTTTTCTTGATTTCCTCTTTTTTTATTGTTAAACAAATTTACTCTTAAAAATCCATTTTAAATTTTTTTCTTTTTTCCCCCATATTCTTTTATTTTTCCATTAAAAAAAAAGAGTTACATTTCCTCCCCTTCTCCCAGTCCCCTCCCGCTGCTTCCTTAAAAGAGGTCATGGTGCCCAGCCCTGTGGGAAGTCCAAGGCCCTCCCCCCTCCATCCTGTCCTAGGAAGGTGTGCATCCAAATCGACTGGGTTCCCAAAAAGATAATACATGCAGAGGAGATAGGTCTTAGTGTCATTGTTGATGGCTTCTCATTCTGCCCTCATTGGCAGCCACATTTAGAGTGTCCAGCTTGATCACATGCTCATTCAGTCCCGGTCCAACTGGATTTGGTGAGCTCACATTAGATCAGTCACACTGTCTCAGTGGGTGGACCAACCCCTCGTGGTCCTGACTTCTTTGCTCATCTTCTCCCACCTTCTGTTCTTCGACTGGAACTTGGGAGCTCAGTCCATTACTCTGGTGTGCATGTGGGTCTCTGTCTCTATCTCTATCCATTGGACGAAATTTCTATGGATGTGATCAAGATATTCATCAGTGTGACTATGGGACAATGATAGTTCTGGCACCCTCTCCTCTGCTGCCCAAGTACCTAGCTGGGGACATCCCTGTGGACACCTGGGATCTCCTCTAGAGGCAAGTATCTTGCCAGTCCTAAAATGACTCCAATGATGTAGATATCTTATTCCCTTCTCCAATATTCACCTTATGTATTCACTCATTAGTGGACCCCAGCCATAAAACAAAGGACACTAAGCTTATAACTCACAAGCCCAGAGAAGCCAAATAGCAAGGTGAACCCAAAGAAAATCATGTATAGATCCTCTTGGAAATTGGAGGCGAACAGGATTGCCAGGCAAAAGGTGGGAATACAGGGGTGGGGATAGAGGTGGGGTAGGGGGGTGGGGGAGAAGAGAGGGGGGAGGAGAAGGGAGAAGGGAAGGACTGGGGAGAGCTTGGGGGAGTGGGAGGGTGGAGATGGATTTCCTCTTTTAAAAAACTTATTTATTTGAACTTTAGGTCATGATTTGGGTGTGATGGTGTTCTATTACAATGTCTCTGATCTGATCTTTATTTGTCATCTCATCTCAACTATACCTAAAAATTTATTAATATTATGAATGGCATAGTATCAAAATGGATAGTGCTGTCCATGTTCATTTTAAAACTTGGTTTGAGTTCATTTACAATGATGTCTGTGGATATATTTATTGGCTTTTGTCAACCAGAAGCTGAGTCGAAGAGAACTCAATCTTCGGTAACTTCAAGGAGAGGCAGATAGATAAAGTTGGATAGCTGAAGCTGGAGAAGAATCGGGGAAGATGCCTGGCAAGAGAGTGTTCTCAGAAAACAAATCCCAGAGAGAATTTAATTCAGGCTGGTTCCACTGGGAACCTTCGAGTGTCAAAAATTCCCCAGAGCAGGTACATCCCAGGCAATAGACCTCTTAGATCTGAGAGTATCGGTCTTGTTCTGCAGAAAGTCTCAGGGAGATGTAAACCCCCATACATTTCCATCCTGTTTGAAGTGAGGGCAAAGTAATTTGAATCACAATGGCCCAAAGAAAAATCTCATGTAAGCACTAAATAAATTTTGAATGCCTGGATGGATAAATAATAAATTATTAAACCTGAGCTTGTTTAAAACACAACAGTGAGATATTGAAGACTTTTGATGAAGACAATGTTACCCACAGAGTGATAATATTAATAAATTAGATTAGGAGTATTATAAAGAATAGATTAATGAAAGTGAATTCATCTCAAAGGGAGAAGATTATATAAGAGGATTTTCCCATGGTGCTGAAGGTAGATTTTAGCATGGAGGCAATAGAAATGCAAGATAAGATGAACTTTATATTAATATTGCAAATAAAGTTTCCATCATTTTTATTGATGATATGTGAGTCAAACATGAATAAAGATTTCTCAATGTATAAATGTAATATGCTGAGTTAATATTATTTTACTCTTATGGATATGTTTTCAGAGCTGATCATTTGGTATTAATTATCAATTGGTATGATCTTCCCTGGGGAAGACTATTTCTCCTGTTCTCAGCATTGCTTAGTAGCTGGTAGTTCTTTTCCTAGGGCTGGGGCTTCCTGAGCATTCCCCACTTTCATGTTATCATGTTTAATATATATATGTATGTATATATACATATAAATATATATATATATAATATATATCAAAGTAAAGGGGGCCATGGATTTGAAAAAAAGCAATGAGGAGGTACATAGAGAACAATTTGAGGGAGGGAAGGTAAGGAGGGAAAGATGTAATTGTATTATATTCCAAAAAATAACAACAAAAGAAATTTTTAAAAAAGAAATAAAGAAACAAGGATTTCTACATACAGTGAGTCTGCTCACTATTTTGCACTGGAGCCTGATTGTTGCTCTGACTAGGCATCTTAGCAATGCTTGAATTCATTTTAAAACTTGTGGGTCTGTGGTTTGTTCCCTCACTTACTTTTGCTGATGTCTTCCTTTCAACAAGGACTCCATGTGCTGATTCTGTTCAGACAACTGTTTCCAATTCACTCTTATGTCTTAGCTCTGATATCACTTCCTCAGGGATTATCAACCATAATGGAGAGCCACTTCCTTCTTCCCCTCACTCTCCTAAATGGCACCGAATTTTCAAGTACCTTTAGCTCATAATTTTGAGTGCAGTTGCTCCTGTTGTTTCAATATCCCTGCTTTACCATGAGGACCAACACTGTTCAGGGGTTTAACTTTCAACTCAGAACTGTTGAAGGAGAGAGGGCCTGCTGTTGGTCCCGGCTAGCTTACACCTGAAATAACCACACAGAAATTGTATTAATTAAATTACTGACTGGCCCATTATATCTAGCCTCATCTTGGCTAACTCTTACATCCTGATCTAACCCATTTCTACCAATCTGTATTCACCACGAGGTCATGGTTTACCAGGAAAGATCCTAACCAGTGTCAGTCTCAGAAAGGGGTTTCATTGTATGTGCCACACTGCCTTCTTACTCCCAGAATTCAGTTCTCTTTTCCATACCTACCTAAGCTCTTCCCTATCAAAAGGCCAAGGCAGTTTCTTTATTCAACCAATTAAAGCAACACAAATACAGAAGGTCCTCCTACACCATTTCCTCTTTACAAAATTGGCTTATAAGCACTTGTTAAATTAATGACGAAGTTACAACTTAGACAAATTGAATTGAAAGCGTGAGTGGGTAAACAGACAGTGAGGTCTAAGGGCAGTTGCTCCTTGTTATATATCTGAGAAAGTGATCTTGGAACCAGGTGCGCTAACAGTGGTTTTAATGACTCGGGAAGAAGAAACAATGAAAAGAAGTCAATAAAGTCAAACATTTCTCAGTACAACACATTTATCCTTCCTCAAAATAGGTGTGCTTCCAGGTGTTCAACATCACTAATCCTTGAGGGATAACCAATCAAAAGCACAGCAAGGTATCACCTACACTCATTAGTATGACTATATGCAAGAAGAGAGAAGACATACATACTGGAAAGGATTTGGGAAGAGAGAATTCCTGTGCATTCCTGATACAAATTTGGGTTGATAAAACCCTTATGGAAAACAGTACAAAGCTTTCATTGATTCTTCCTGAAACCTTGGACTATCCAATGAAAATTTCAGTACCAGGTGTGGGATATATGACAACTGATATTGGTCAGGAAGATATCTATCTATCTATCTATCTATCTATCTATCTATCTATCTATCTATCATCTATCTATCTATCTATCTATCATGTATCTATCTATAGGAGAACAGAGAGCGCTTCAGAGACAAAGATAAAAAGAGACAGAGAAGAATGTGAAAAAAATTATGAATATGTATTTAGAGAAATAGATAGCTAGACAGATATATAGATGAAGAGACAGAGAGAGAGGAATGTGATCAACTTATTAATGGCTTCATACACTAAAGGAAATGGCCTTCCCTTTCCAAGCACCCACTAATATATCTATATCATGGTAGCAGGGGCTTGTTGGGAAAAATTATTTCATTATAAATATATGGGAAATTTTCAAAGAATTCAAATATAAATACTACTAATCAAATAGTGATTTGCCACATTTTCCAGAAACCCAACTTGTGGATATATGTACAAAGGACTTAAAATTAGCACCTTGAATGATATGTCTGTACTCAGATGTTCATTATTTCAGCAGCATTCACAGAACCAAGATGTAAACACCTTAAATAGATAGTGATGAGCAAACAAGTAAAGAAGTGAAGCTTGTGGGGCTGTAAAGACTTCTCGATGAGTAAAGACACTCCCTGTGTAAGCATAAAGACTCATGTTCGAATCCTGAGTACCCATGTTAAATAAAAAGAAAGAAAAAAAGAAATAATTAAAGAAAGAAAAGTCAAAATCCAAACGAAAAAACACAGTACAGACATGTTTGTAGGAGCCTCTAATTCCAGCAGAGAATGTGTGCATTTGTATACGGCACAGATCCCAGAAGCTGTCTAGCCAGCCATCCTAGAAGAAATTGAAAGCTCAAATGAGAGATCATGTCTCAAGTTATTGAGGTTAAGGGTAGCAATCAAGACACCTAATATCCTCCTATGGCTTCCTCATGAACACACATAGGGATCCACACCTCTCCAATTACCCAAATACATATATATGCACATGTATATACCACATTCATTCACTCTCAAACTGGGAAAACATGTACCCTCATTATAGACACACACACACACACACACACACACACTACTTATATACACACACAAAGAGACATACACATACACTACTTACACATACAGAGTGTCTAAATTACAAAAGATAAAATAGTATTCATAAAAATTTGGAAATCTTGCTTTTATAAAAATATGGATTAAATACAAAGATCAGCATTATAAAGCCTGGAGGACAATGCATAATCACATTAAAATGTGAAATCTGAAGATTTAAACTCACATAATCAAGGAGTAGAATGGTGGTAACTAGAGACTGATGATTGGAAACAATTTGGGTGACAGACATACAGTTCTAAGAGTAGTGTATTCAGGTGGTGTAGTGTATAGAAAGGTGCTCATAATTACAAAACAGTATATATTTTAAAAATCAGTTATGAGAGCTCTACAGCATCATGTTACACACAAAGCTATCAGTGTGAGATGAGTATGCTAACTATGTTAATTGTGGTGGCAATTGTCAATGTCTATAAACATGTAGCATTATATCGTATACTTCAAATATATGTTCTTACTTTTCAATTATACCATAATAACCCTCAAAATAATAGACAACAGAGATGTTCTCTACAATTAAAAAAAATGGTGTACCACCCCACATGCATCCTATTCTAGCTTCTCCAGTGGTTGCCATTCCGAGATCTCCCTGCTCGCATGCCTCTGCTAGATATTTATGTTCATTTTCTCCTCCCCATGCCGCAACTGTCTTTTTTCTTAGAAATGCTTCGACATCCCTTTTACTAGTATATTACTGATTAGAAACCATTCCTACCTCAACCTGCTCCATTATAATGTAAGGCTTCACAATGTAATCTCTAGTTATTGAATAGGTACAACTTAAAAGAGTATATACAGTACATTAACATTCTGAAATTAAAAAATAAAATAAAATGTCAACTTCTGAGACAAACATATGCCTTAGTACTTTCCAAGATTGTAAACATGAATTTCTCTCACAGTTGGCAGTGTTTGATAAATCGAAAAGTATTGTCTGAAAGACTGGCAAATGATTGGATATTTGCCTGTTTTGGTGAGACTCTGTCAGTTCTACCCAGTAGATAACCATCTACCAGTTGTTTGCTACTGGAAGCCAAAGAGATAGTTGTAAATAATAGTAGAACATTTTGTGTTCAGCAGGTTCTAGCCTCATGACTAATGATATGAGAAAGACATAATATTGTCAGCTGCACTATGATGAAGTATATACACAGGGTTTCCAATCTGAATGGATAAACGCCACAATAAACAACAGAGGGGAGGTGTGTGATAGCACAAATCAGTGTTTAAGTTTTTGGAGACAGGAGAACACCTGACAAATGAGAGTACAGTTGTTTATAGGAACATCACTCTTACCAGAGTGCACTAAATGGAAATCTTGAAAGAGATTTGCTCACCTCTGGTGTGTTAGTTTTCTACAAAGCACTGTTGTTTTGAGGTTAATGATGTCATTGCTACCAAAATCAGGGACTTTAGAATAACCCCTTGGCTGCAGAGCCCACTTTTCCTATCCTCGATTTATCAATGGAAAACAAAACAAACTTGAAAACATGTAAACAGCAATGCTGATGCTGACAGAACCTCTCCCCGATTATTGTTATTGTTATTGTTACATGCCCTCTCACAGTTGCGTTTTAACATGTACTACCCAGGGCTTCTAGTTGGAGAAAACCTCCCATACAGACCTCGTCTCAGAATAAACACAGGGTATAGAGACTTGAGAACTGTGAGTGAGGCTGAGTCCTTGGTGCAGAACACTAAAAATGTTTAGTTTTATTTTCTAGCACAATACAGCCACTATACACTAGTGTTTGCATGAAATGCTTGTAACTTATCCCTTAGATGAATTCAGCATAGTCTACATTTAGTGTCTTTAACATAACTATGTGTGCTTTCTCTTTCTATTATGTTATGTTGCCCTTATTTCAGCGTCAGATGAGAGGCAGACCAATCATGATCTCATGTAATTTACTCAAAACTTTTTCTTTCACAATTATTTCAAACTTTTTAACCACTTTTCCTCTGTTTCAAAACACACCTAAGCAGGATGATATCTGAGTTACTGTCTCATAGGGTTCATTATGTCAACATTTGCTACAAGAGAATTCTGAAGATGTGCTTGTTCTACTGAGAAGAATGCATATTTAGAAGTGTTTTATGTGCAATGTATTTATAGAAATTCAAATTATTTGCAATCCTTTGATGTGTTCTTTGATTCTGTCAGCTCCATTACAATTATAGCAAATTAGAATTATTCTGGTATATTCTTAACAAACAACCACTACCTAGAAATTATTTCATCTCAGCTTCCTTCACTATTTTTCTTGCTTCTTCTTCCTTTTTTAATGTTTGTCTTCTCAGTTGTTTTGCTTGGCTTTACTAATATCTCAGTATATAATTAGAATTTACCAAAACCACAAACCCACATCTATGGAAAACATCTGTAGGAATGAGCCTAGTCACCTTGAATACATGAGACTATTGATGGCAATAATTCTAAGGGATTCACTTGATATAGAACATCTGTAAATGGCCTACATGATACTTAGTGACAAAAATGTGGATACCTACGTGCTGAGATTAGGCATAAGACAATGGTGCATTTTCTCAATGTTGAACATAGTGATTAATACAATACTTTTTGCATATGTATTTATATGTGACATGGTTCCCTATGAAGAAATTTCTTTTAAAGAAAAAATAAAAATTACAATTTCATTGAACTGATAAGTGAGTATAGCCATGCTGGCAGAATGCAATGTTAGAATATTAAATCAGGACTCCCAGCAGACACAAGACTCCAAGGACACTTGCATGCCTCATATAAATGGAAGGGTAATTGCATAAACCTGATAGTTGAAATTATATCAAGAATACTTATAATGCCTAACACAATGTAATTCCATGTGAATAGTTATAATAGTACAGTGTAGGCAAGACTGATGAGAGAAAGTCTACACTTCATCCTAAAGATGCAAATTTTTAAATAATCATGTTTTGATAATCTTTTGAAAATTGCATGAACAATTAGTGCAGAATTTTTTAAATGATGTATCTGGTAGTTTCAGGTTGCATCTGGAATGTAAGCTTAATGTTGAAGGGATTTCCAATTTGAAAAATGAAGATTTTAAGTTTAAAATACAATAATAGAATGAAAGAGCTTTACTGCTGTGGTACAATGCTCTTCTATACTGTAAAGATTTGTCACTGGTATTAGTTTAATAAAACGCTGATTGAACAGTAGCCAAGCAAGAAGTATATGTGGGGTGACCAGACTAGGAGAATTCTGGGAAGAGGAAAGGCAGACACAGTTTCCAGCTAGACACAGAGGAAGGAAGAAGAGAATGCCTTATTGAAAAAAGGTACCAAGTCACGTGGCTAAACATAGTCAAGAATTATGGGTTAATTTAAGTTGTAAGAGCAAGTTAATAATAAGCCTGAGCTAATAGGCCAAATAGTTTATAATTAACATAAGCCTCTGTATGCTTCTTTGGCAATGAACAACTACAGGACCAGGTGGGACAGAAACTTCTGTCTACACTTTACATTAACATCAGAATGCTAAAAATATAAATCTCATAAAGAATGTAGATGTCTAAATCATCTCTGAGAGATGCCAAAGTAAATCTCAAAAGGGGAACATCACACATTTGTATTTTGAGCAACCTTACATCATTAAAATGTCTACTTTCTTAATTCAAAATAATACTAATAATATCTTACTGTGATATGTTATATATGCTAACGGGTTATTATAAAGTTTATTAATGCCAATGAACTGAAGCCACAGGAATAAAGGTCCAAAATGGTGAGGTAACAAGGAGGCAACCCAGGGATGAGAAGTAAAAAAGACAGAAACAATGGCTGAGACCAGCAGGTTTGCACAGATGATGACTCATCCCAAGCAAGTTTATTAAGAAGTATAACAACTTCTACACAAGTAGCAAGGGGAACATGACTAAGTTCATTGAAGACCTAAATCAGACAACTTTGGCAAAGAGAAGGCAGGATGCCTCTGCTACAGCTGCCTTAGGACTGAAAAACACGGCATGAGGCAAAGAGTTTGGTCGCCAGACACTGTCACTTTGACTCCTTCAGGGAACTGGCTTTATTTCCAGACTTGTTGTGCCAAGTCCATGGAGAAATAGAACTAAGGTTCCCTTTTTCCTTCCATCAGGGTAATTATTGGGTTGATCTAGCTGCTCACACGGCTAGTCTAGTCATTATAATTGTGAGGACTGAAGGTGGAGCTATGAAGCTGTTACCTCTACCCTACTCAAGAGAGCTTGAAGGTTAAGTATAAACCCACAATTATCAACATAGTGAACATCAGTCAGTGGAAGAGTAGAGAACATAGAAACAGACCACCACAGAGTAAGCTGTCTTTGACAAAACTACCAAGGTCACTGAAGAAATAATTTTCTTTTCAGAAAATAGAAATGAAACTTACCACCTGGTCCCCAAAAGAAGGAAAAGAAAAGAAACATTCATTATTTATGTTAAAAATTAGCTGAGAATAGATTATAGATCAAAATATACAAAAAACTCTATAATTTTATTGGAAAACACACAAGAAACTGTATCAACCATGTGATCTGTTTGATACCAACCATGATATACCTTATTGATACTGATTTAATATTCCTTACATGAAATTTTATATGGGAAGTGTCTTGTTATTTTTTTTATTTTAAAGGAGAGTTAAAATACCTAAAGATACACAACAAGTCTTGGTGATTGGACTCCAGTTTGAACACTGAATTAATTTATATTTAGTGCATATTCTACATAGATAGCCTGATGGTAACTTCATACAATATTCTTGGAACACTTGTGTTTTGACTGCCACCTGATTGATCGAGATGAAGAAATTTTCCTCTTTGTAGCTCACAACCAGGAAGCTTTAGTATATCCTTGTATGGTCTGAATACCATAGCACTTTTCCTCTGTGATCTTTTCATCCTAGGTCCATAACTTAATATAACCACAGAACATCATGAAACTACTAACTGATGGCTAGCGGCAACGCACATAAGCCATACACTTCAGAAGGACCAGGGTTACCTAATCTTAAAGAGCTGGAAAACTTTGAATATAGAAGCCTAAGAAACATGATAACTGTATTTAATATATTATCCTTGGCCAATGCTGGTACCATAAGAGGGTATTATGGAAAAAACTTTTAAAATCTAAATGAAGTATAGACTTTACATATTAATATATTGATACTGACTAATAGATTGTGACAAAGGTATCAAATTAATTGTAGATATTAATAGTGAAATTCACTGACATGGTATGAGTCTATACTATATTCACTATTTTTCTAAATTTGTTGCTATTCTACAGTTTGAATCTTTTTTATAGAAGTAAATACAACATGGGATGGTGAAACTAGTTTCATGGCATAGCTGATGTTAAGATGGGCTCATTAACATCATCATAGACAGGAACGAACAGCAACACATTGTATATAATATATCAATTCTCAAAAATGCAACTTTGTACCAAAATATATAGAGACACATGAACATGCCTACACATTAGGAAAAATAAAATAGAAATGAAATTAGTATACAGAGAAAAGTGAAATCTGAGGTTGTAGTAGGTGAGGAGAATGTGGACATAGATATCCTCCTTGTATACTCTTCTTGAGGGCATCATAATGAGTGTGCATATAGGTATTTGTATCATTTTTGTAATTTATAATAAAAGTCTTATGTATTTTATCTTCTTTTGGTGATAAACATTTCTTGATCAATTATTTCCTTTCACTTGTGCAACATTAAGTTCTTGTGCCAGAGCTTGTTCTTGCCAAGCATATAAACAATGTTTTTTTCTGGATTAAAGGGAAATAAGAGAATAAAACAAAGCACTTACCCTACCTTATGCCTGTTACTTTGTGTCTTCATTTCTCTTGCTGCCAAATGTCTTGAAAGAAATACCTGTCATTATTTCTCCCTTTTGCTTATATTTCTTACATTTAATTTGCTGTGGGTAGTTTTATATATTTAATGCTCATTTAAATGTAACATAGGGCAAATTTCCTGGTAAAATTCTTGTAGAAACAATGTCCAGAGTCATCACCTTTCTATAGCTCCTCCTTGTCCTCTTCCACTATCCAGGTTGTAATTTTGACTGGATATAAGTAGTTCAGGTATTGTGCAGGTAACTGGAACTGCTGTGAGTTAATGTGTATAACAGTTGTGTGATGTCCAGAGTCAGCATCTCTCAGCTCTCCTCCATACCCACCACCTCTGACATTCCTCTGACCTCTCCTCCATCCAGAAGTCAGCATCCAAAGCTCTCCTCCATACCCAACATCTCTGACATTCTTGTGTCCTCTCCTTCATCCAGAAGTCAGCATCTCACAGCTCTCCTCCGTACCCAACATCTCTGACATTCCTCTGACCTCTCCTCCATCCAAAAGTCAGCATCTCACAGCTCTCCTCCCTACTGACCACCTCTGACATTCCTCTGACTTCTACATGCTGTGCTCTGAGCTCTGAATGGTGAAAGGTTGACACAGATGACCCATCCACTTCAGAGTGTTCAGTGTTACTTATACATGACAATTTGACCACTTAGGGGTCTCTGCATTAACCACTACTCACTACAGAAAGAAGCACAAATGTATGGGTATAAAAAAAATTGAAACATGGCTGTTTCAAAATAACAAGAGTAAACTAGGGATTGTAATCTCTCTAGTATTGTGTAGTACCAGGGATGTAGTCCCTCCTGAGGACCAGGTCTAATATCTCATCAGGAAATGTTCGGTTATTGTATACTGGTCATGCCACTATTGCACTGTGGGCACATCTTGCCATGCAGGTTGGCAATGTACCCTGCAGGTTCCAGCACTTGTAATACCACTGATGTCTCCTTTGCTACCCTACCCCAAGGAAACAAACATGGAATATAACGTGTTACCAAGAAGCTCTCATTCTTTGGCCGTCCATTTTAGAATACTAGTTCTGGAAGTTAGGAGGCTGCTGCCACTTTGGATATCAAGAGGAAGAAATAAGCATTAGCCACCATGTGGAATTATTTCTGTTTGCCAGTTTTCTCTCAGCCAAACCAGAATGGACAACTGCCCAAATGTTGATTTGTTGACTCTTATTTCAATCAGCAGATACTGTGAGAGTAGTTTGTATGCAATGGTTACAGTAACAAACATTGAATCTTTAACAGGAAAATGGGTTTAAAGTACCCAAATTATTTTCTTCTTTGATGATCATTTGCCAACTTGAAAATAACACCATAATACTAATATCGACTTAATTTTCAACTCAGTTAAAATGAATTTATTCAGAATCAAATCAAAATACAGTATGCCATTGAACTAAATTAACTGACAGATATTTATTTGGTGGTAGAAATAAATGTTAGAGCCTCAATAATTAAATCTTTACCAGGAGGAAGCATTACTCGGGCTATATTACATGACCTTATGAGAGGCCTAGCACATGCAAACATTCACGCGGAAGCAAGCATAAGCCTTGAGTTTAACACACCAAATTCTGGAAAGTCTAGCAAAAATTATAAGAACTTCGTTAAGAGAATAGTTAGGAAAACTTTGCTAGGTAAAGTCAGGAAGAACATTCTTCTGAAGTGGTAAAAAAATTAAAATTTGTTTTCAGAGATTTATTTATTTTATTTTATGTGTATGGTGGTTTTCCAGAGTATATGTGGATGAATGTCATGAATTCCTGGTGGCAGCAATGGTCAGAAACAAGTATCTGATCTCCTGGAACTGAAGTGATGGGTGATTGTGAGCTGATAAGTGGGGGCTGAGCTGTGCCAGGTCTCGCACAGGAGTAAAAACTGCTCTTACCCACCGAGTAGTCTCGCCAGAGCCCCAAATTAAATTTTCTAAAATTTAAGAACTTTACCTCTTAACAATTATTAAAAGAAATAAAGAATGAAAAACAGAGACATTGAACAATGGAATCAAATCGAAGACCTGGATATTAATCCACAAACCTATGAACACCTCATATTTGACAAAGAAGCTAAAAGTATACAATGGAAGAATGAAAGCATCTATAACAAATGGTGCTTGCATAACTGGATGTCAACCTGTAGGAGAATGAAAATAGATCCTTACTTATCTCCATGCACAAAACTCAAATCCAAATGGATTAAAGACCTCAATATTAATCCGACCACACTTAACCTGATAGAAGAGAAAGTGGGAAGTAGCCTGCAAAACATGGGCACAGGAGACCACTTCCTATGTAAAACCCCAGTGGCACAGACA